>CAICTM010002455.1:0-14478 GCA_903772945.1 Seminavis robusta | reverse complement strand
GCAATTCTGTGGATGCCCCACAGAGGTGGAAGAAACGTGCACCCTTTGTCCCCATGGCACGGAAGGCTTCAATCCCGATCAAAGCCTTTTGTTCCTTAGGGATTTGACCTGCGGTGATATTGTCGACATGCCTGCTGTGGATGGACCCGAAACCTGCACGTTCATTGACCAGTTCTCCTACATGTGCGGCTGCCCTGGTGTTGTGCCAACCTGCTCGCTGTGTGGCCTAGACGAAAGTGGAAATCAACTGTTGATGGAACGCTCCGAAGAAGTCTTGATCCCTGGCAATAAAGAAGAAGGTCAACACGACGTGACGTGCTCCGAATGGGATAAGCTAATGAGTTTGCACGCGGAACCCAACACGCCAGAGACAGCTACTAGCCGTTCCGGTGGAACGACTGCCTGTGAACGAGCTTTGGAAAAATCCGAAGAAAGAACGGGTGTGCAGTTGGAAGGACTGTGTGGCTGTCCCGGAGTGGAACCTGCCATGGAGTGTTCGGGATGTCCTGGTGGACTGCACCTGCATTCTAGCAAGAGCGAAGAATGCGCTAGGCTTGCATTCCTTGCATCCCACATCACAAATTCTACCAAGTGTGAGATTGTCCAGGAAGGGGCAATGTCAATCGATTGTTGTTTGGAAGAACCGGAGGCAAAGCCAGAAGAGATTGATGTCGGCCCGGTTTCGAGCACCGCCGAAGCTCCCTCTTCTGGTGCGACGACGACAACATGGTCTTTGTTTGGGGGTTTTGCCACCGCCATGGCAATCCTCGGATTCGTGCTCTAAAAGGGTTCGTTGAAAAGACGAAAGAGCCAATTAAGAGGAAGCCTTGCTTCTTCAAAACAAAGATTTTCATGTGGAACATAATCTACTGGTATGCATAGAGTTAAAGAATCTCAGAGTATATGTTTCTATCCTTTCCTTTGGCTTATGGTTTTCAGAATTGCACACATCCATTACATCGAAGCTAGCTCCCTACCGGCACTGACATCCATACCGGTACCACTAGCTAGCTAGTAGGTACAGTAGGAAGAGGGGAAAGAAAGGTTGGACGAAGCTTGAGGGAAAGGCATGACAAAGTGGAACGCAGCTTCCGCCACCATGGAACCAATGCGATTGAGATTCGTTACAAGGGTTAAAGTTAGCTAAAGCAGAAGAAGTCAACACCCACAATAATTTTAAAAGTAATTGTTAAGGATGTCCCACGGGGTGTTATCTTAAAAGCGTGAAACATGCAACGTTTACTAGCATTATCACGATAAGAAAAGTGAGAGAACCCTATTGAGAGGGTACCTTAGAGCAATTCGTTCTCGTCCAATACCCCAATGCCCGTATAGGTTGTGATATACCATCTTATAGAGTAGACAATGCTCTATCTGTATGACCTGAAAGAAACATAAAATGTGTTGTTGTGTGTTCACCCACTGTAACTGTCGTCGGCTCATCGAAAACTGCCCATTCCAATGAGTATCCCCGTTGCGGGATGGACTTTGCTCGATAGACAGCCAATATTTTATGTTTCTTTCTTCAGCATGAGATGCACCGTACTCAACAATGTATAGTGACTTGGTATCATGTCATTGGAGAGTGGCATGCCGATTCTGTTCTCCATGGTCGGAGGGTCAAGGTAGTTTGTTGTTGTGTTGGAATAGTGAGCAGCCGAAACTGTTATCTCCCATCGGCAGAAAGATATCGAAATCAGCGTGGGTATGCACGCTCGACAAGGAATCACGCTGAACTGAAAAAACAAAGAACCAAAAAGATCAGCTTCATTGTGACACTGTTTTGCGCCATTTCGCCGTTGTGTACTTACAAGCTTTCACCATGAACCGCGCTACCAGAGTTGAATACTATGATTGTTGGTTGCTAGTAACACTCTAGCTTAGTAAAGGTAAAATACTGTTTTACTGTTAAGCTATTTCCAAGAAGTGATCTTTCTCCATGTTTTCTGGGATTGATTCAACTTCAAAGGATATAGTGAAGGGGGTGACCATATAGATCAGTTAAACTCCCCATGTATGTAACTAGAGAATAGATATAGATATCCCCTATCAACTAGATTGGGATAAACGACTAATTTGTATTGAGGTGTCTGTAATACAACCTTCAACACACTCCTGCACGGTTCCATAAAGGATACCGTGGAACGAATAATTAATGTAATGATGGTTGCTCCATAAGGAACAGTTGTTGGTCGAGGGACCACGTGCTAGGTTGCTCGGCATTCCGCTTGGTGGCGAGAAGCTTGTCATCCATAGCAGTGCTGACAAATCTGTCACAGTCAATGTGGACATGTGGACAGTATCGTCATGAAAAGCCACTGTGGCTACCACTCCTGTGAGTGTTGCCACTCGTGTATGACTTGCTGTGGCGGTTGGTGCCGTCACTTGATGCGTTGCTGTATTCGAAACTGGGAAGTTCCGATCACTTGTTGAACCGTGGACTGGGAAGTTACGGTCACTTGGTATTGCTGTAGCTGGAAACTAGGAAGTTCCGGCTGCATTCGCGTAGACTCAGACTGTGCTCTTGGCTGGCGGTGTAGACTGAACTGGACATCGATATGCCATGGTCTCAATCGCCAATGATGTGTGGAAACATCAATCCATTCAGGCTTGATACTGGATTTGGAAATCAGGTGAGCATGAGTCTGTGCAATAGCTTGGTAGCTATCTGGAGTCAGCTTGTTGTCCATTGGAATGGAACATGAGCTGTCTCTTCTTGTTGGATATCCAAGAAGTGTTGGATGTCCTGCTGTTGTCTTTTCCAGAGGAATGAAATCCTCTTCTTCCCAGCTGGGGAAGCTTCTTCCTTCATCACGGCCTCCTCTTCTTTGGAATCAAATGGCTGTGACTTGTTGTACATGAATGTGTGCTTGCTTGATGTGGACCTTGGTTTGCACCTCTTGTAGATGTGTGCTGGCAACTTGTGGCGTTCCGTCGAACTGTTGCTTGCTTTGAGCTGGTTCCATGGTGGAACTGTTCCTGTGGAACTGTGGGAATCCTCTGCAGAAGATATCCCGGTAGCACTGGTGCGTGGCTACCCTTGCTTGAGTAAGCTTGCTCTGCCTTGATAGGCTTCTGTGGTCGCACTTGCAATCTCATGATGGATCTGCTGAGTCGATCCCGAGAGTCAAACTGAATCGATCTCGTGGTCGCTGCTTGTGATTCGATCGCTTCGTGTCATTCGATCTGGCATGATCGTTTCTTGTCAGTCGATCTGGTGTGTCAATCTGGATGGATCGATCGGAGAATTCAAAGGAAGGTTGAAAAAGGTTTGAGACTTTGGTTTTGGTGGGTACAACTTTATCAATACCACTCCTGCTGTCACTGTTGGCACACTCCTGTGTGCTAGCTGTGGCAGGACTTGTACTTGTTGTAGCCAAAGCTGGCTTGGTTGGTTTGGACATTGGATGCAACTTGGATTGCTGTGGAGCTTGAGGCGGTGCCTCTAGGATTCCTGAGAATCGATAGGACTCAATGTGTCTATCGGTGCTTGGATAAGCAGGCTCCTGCCTTGGAAAGGCTTTGTAATCCAAGTCTCACGTCGTCATGCCGACTGGCTTGCAATGAGTCCAAAACAAACCTTGGAAGTGGTTGCTCGGCATCCCGCTTGGTAACGAGAAGCTGAGCGGTGAAGATGAGACAATACGGACATTGTCATCATCGGAAAAGTCTTTGTGGCTGGCACTCCTTCTGAGAGTGGTGCCACTCCTGGAAGACTGGTGTCAGATGATACCGTCACTTGGTGTACCTGCGGTTCGGACTGGGAAGTTCGGCTGCTGCATTGACACTGGATGGGGCTGGAAGCCCGTCGTCGATGGAAGCTTGTTGAAGCTTCTGGAAGTCGTAGACTTGTGGGAAGTGATGCCCTATTGGAAGGTGCATGGAAGCTGGAAATGATGTAGCTTGGAAGTCACGGACTTGTTGGGTTCGACTGAACCTAGTTCTTGAATGGTCTCGATGTCTGAAGATGGAATGAGGAAATGGTTGAGTTATTGTTTCCTCTTGTCATGGTTGTTTATACTCATGTGAGACTCGTGACTGCTGGTGTCGTCACTTGTGGTGACTGGTGCCGTCACTTGGTACACTTGGTACCGTCATTTGGTGTTGCCGTAGCTGAGACTGGGAAGTCAGGCTATAGCGACACTTGGGAGAACTGTTGTAGTAGCCGGAACTAGGAGGAAGTTCCTTGCCACAATGATACTCTGAGTTGGGGCTGTAAGCCCTTGTAAGTTTGGAAACTTGTAAGGAAGTATTCCGTAGTAGTTGTGGATGCTCCAACTTGATGGGCTCCACTGGACCTGGACGTGTCACGGTCGATGATGGTTCGATGGTGATGTAGTCGGTAGATCCTTGGGTTGGTGATGCCACTGCTCTTACACTCCTGTGAGATGGCTGTGGCAGGACAAGTGTTGGTTCTGTCGCTGCTCTTACACTCCTGTGAGCAGGCTGTGACAGAACTTGTAGTCGTCCATAGTTGTATCTGTTGTAGGCTTGATTTGATGTACTCACGTACTTCTGTTGTTGGTGTGAGACTAAGGTTGGTTGCAATCTCTGTACAGTAGTTGCAGTGGAGCTGAGGTGTGCACCCTCTTGTTGTTTCTATTGATCAGGTTCCCGCTTGTGGGTCAAACTCTGAATGCTCCAGCCATCCTGTGGCTTGGTTCCTTGTCTTGTGAACTCTTGAGTTGCTTGCTTGTAGCTAGCTACTCGGTTCAACGTTCACTGTTTGTTCTGCTGTTGTTGCAGTTGCCATTTGGTAGATGCAATTCTGGTTTGGTGTCGATTACGTTGTAATTGGTTTGGTAGCGGTAGATACCGTTGTGGGCTGTTGTTGCCATTGGTAGCGGTAGATACCGTTGTGGCCATTGATGTAGCCATTGATGGTTGTTGGCCGTGTAGTTGTGGCCATTGATGGTTACGGCATTGCCTATAAAGGCGGATGTTATGATGATTTTGTTTGTAGGATTGTAGGTTTTGGATTTGGGTACCCTCACACTCCTGTGCACTTGCTGTGATAAAATAGCAAGGGCATGGTCTTGTAAAGGTATCTGTTGTTGCCTACCTAGAGGCTGTTGTTGCCTCAGGTTTGCCTGTAATCAGTGGAGGAAGTGCTGTGGTTGAGTTGCACAGTACACATTCCATAAAAGGTAGTAGGAGGTGCTGTGGCTTGGATGCCACAATACACACTCCATGAAAGGTGTAGGAGGTGCTGAGTGTAAACTCAATACACACTCCAAAGAAATTATTCAATGCTGGCGGAAGCACTCCTGTGCTTCCTATAGCTTTGTTCTGCTTACACTGCTCCAGTGGCTTGCACTGGATGTGCTTCGCTCCGTACCAGTAGCTAGCTAGCTAGCTATCTGGTGCAGGACATGCTCTGGTAGCTCCTGTACCGGTGGCAAGCTTGCATTCGCCATACCGGTAGAACCCTCTTGTTGCCGACGTACGGAGAGATCAAACGGTAGCTTGGATCTCTCCGTACACTCCTGGAAAGATACCATCTCGCGAAAAGATACCTTTTTCCTGGCTGGGACGTTCAGTGGCTTTGCTTCTTGTAGTGCTCGCTGAACTGGGGCTGTTCTTTGTCGTTCCGTGGAACTGATGACAGCAGTCAGCGATTTCCTCACAAAAAGCAAAGATTTGCTTTCTGCTGTCGGCACACTTCTTCTGCTGCCAACTCTCCTTGGTGCCGCTGTTGTCGCTATCGGTATCAACGACCGATAGCTTGTTCTTGTGGTAGCGGTAGCAGTAGCAGTAGCGATGACTGACTAGTGGTGGTCGTCGTCTTGTTGTTCTTGTGTTGACGCTTGCAGCGTTGGCAGTCGGCGTCGTCGTTCTTGTTCTTCGTAGTAGTAGCGATCGTTCGATCGCTTCGGTCGTCTTGTTCTTGGCTGCTGGTGGAAATTCGCTCGCAAATTCCCTGTTATCCAGCTTGTTTGCCGATGGATGCAACTCGGTTCCTGTTGCATTCGAGGACTTGCACTCTTCAGGCCTTGTCCTCTGTTGCTCAAAGGACACCTTGTTGTATGACAGTCCTTCTGTAGGACCTGTCGTTGCCGTGTAATCGGCCTGGTAATACGTCTTGTTTGTGCGACGTGAAAATCTTCGCACCTCTCTTCTAGTAGCCTATTTCGATGGCTCTCTTGTTGAGGATAGGAACACTCCCACGGAAGTACCTCTGTGGTTTCTGTTGGAACTTGTTATCTAGTTCCTCTTCCGTGGCAACACCTCTGTTTGGCGTTGTTCCTGCAGGCTCTGTTCGTACAGTAGCCTCTTCTGTGCGGTACTAGCTACAGTACGGTATAGTTTTGCACCGTACGGTAGCTCTTCGTGTTAGCTTCGTACGACCACTTGGTTCCGTAGTAGCCTTGGCTGGTTCCGGCTCACCGGAAGCCTTGTTCTTGTTGGACTCGACGTGGTAGCTAGTAGCTAGATAGCTTGGCGGCACTCTTGAGTCTTCTTTTGTAGTTGTCTTTCGTACTTGCACGTAGCATTCGTACGATGGCTGTTTCCGCAGCACGAAGATCTTCAGTTTCCCGCTCTGTAGCTCGAATCTTGATGTTCGCTCGCTCACTCCTGTGAGCTAGCTTGTTCGTGCTCCGGAGCTCACTCCTGGAGCTGTTGCTTCGTGCAGATCTTCAATCGGCCGTAGCTCATTCAGTTGCTGTCGGATTCGCTTCGTTCAGGCAAAGAGTAGTTAGTAATGCTCTTTCATGTGGTACAATGCGTTCTGGCTGATTCGATTGTCTTCTGGAGGACCGTTTGCTCCGGTGTAGCCAATGTGGTGAGGCACGATTCTTTCGTGATGTTGCCTTTTTCCTGTTAGGCTGTTGGGATAGCTCGCATCTCTCAGTGAGGCTAGAGCCCTTTTTGCCTGAACCTTGACTTGTTGGTTACCTTATAGCTTGAGGATATCATGTAATAGGATGTCGATATCCCATGGTCGAGATCTCGAATTCGAGAGATGAAACCCTTCGAGAGTCTTCTTGGAAATAGTGTTGGTTGCTAGTAACACTCTAGCTTAGTAAAGGTAAAAAACTGTTTTACTGTTAAGCTATTTCCAAGAAGTGATCTTTCTCCATGTTTTCTGGGATTGATTCAACTTCAAAGGATATAGTGAAGGGGGTGACCATATAGATCAGTTAAACTCCCCATGTATGTAACTAGAGAATAGATATAGATATCCCCTATAACTAGATTGGGATAAACGACTAATTTGTATTGAGGTGTCTGTAATACAACCTCCAACAGCTCTGCAGGAAGCACCGATACTCTGTACAGTGAAACTTTCTCCAACCAGCAGCGAGCAGAAGTTTGGCTTAAGGACAATTCCTACCATAAGACACCTCATCGTAAAAATGTTTGCACTGAAATTGCCAAAATTGGAAATCTTAATGTCATGCAGTGGGCACGACAAAAAGGGTTCCGATGGAATGAGCCCACGTGTGCCGGAGCTGCTAAAAATGATCATTTGGAAATGCAACAATGGTTAAGGGAGAATGGTTGCCCATGGAATGCAGAGACATGCTCAAATGCTGCTGAAGGTGGCCATTTGGAAATTCTGAAGTGGGCTCGAGAAAATGGCTGTCCATGGAATGAATATACATGTTCCAGTGCTGCTCGAAGTGGTCATTCGGAAATTCTGCAGTGGGCTCATGCAAATGGCTGTCGATGGAATGAACAAACCTGTACCTATGCTGCTGGATATGGCCATTTGGAAATTCTAAAGTGGGCTCGTGAAAATGGTTGCCCATGGAATGAGCAGACATGTGCTGAAGCTGCTCAAAATGGGCATTTGGAAATTGTGAAGTGGGCTCACGAAAATGGATGTCCATGGGATGAACTTACATGTGAAGAAGCTGCCTCAAATGGGCATTTGGAACTTTTAAAGTGGGCTCATGAAAGCGGTTGCCCGTGGGATGTACCGGTATGGACATTTTACGCTGCCCACAGGAATAACCAAATCGAGGTGATCCAGTGGCTACATGATGATGGCTGCCCCGGATCTCAAGAAAGAGGATTCTAAATATCAATGTAAGGTCACAAATTGAATGATTCGATTCTATGGCTCACGGATACCCACCTAGCCAGCGATCCGGACTTGCCGGCGCGCTAAATAAATAGCAACGATTTTGTCGCGAACTTCAAGCCTTGCTAAGCCTAGCCGTTGGTGTTTCAAAACTTGTCAAACCGACACAGCAAGGGCAGGGTTAGCACCAGAAGAGTATGTACATGCTGACCCTGCCCAAGCTGTGTCGGTTTGACATAATTTGATGGACGCAGGTTACATTTTAGCAAGGGTGTTCCGGAGCACCGAAACGTCATAACCCCCCCCCTATTTAAAGGATCAAATGAGTTCGAAAGTCCTTTCTACGAAGGATTTGTACTGTGACGTCTTGAGGCGAAAACGCTCATTTTTTCTAAAGAGTCGAAACACATTGGCTCTGTTGATGCCAACGGATCGATCAATGTGTGTTTGCTTGTTGGATGGCGCTGTTTCGCTTGCTTGCTTTAGATGCAATAGTAGATAAGAGTTATCGAGTTACTTGCTTTCGAAAGGTCACCATGGTGCCGCCTTCCGTATCATCGCTTTCCTGTAGCAGTACTAGCGCTGGTAGCAGACGCAGTAGCAGGAAGCGCAGTGGTGACGGCGTACTACCCATCGTGAAGAAGAATCCACCGAAATCCATCCGCCGCATCAGTTACTGTACAGAGTGGCCCTTGGAACGGAGTCTTTATTGTAGTGGCTGCGCCTTTTATGAAGACGCCACCTTGTTTACCCCCAAGATCAAGCCTCGCCATGAAACCCACACAGGAGAGAAGTTCATTTGCAAGCAGCCATGGACTTACAAGCCAGAAGAGGAGTACATTGCTGCCAAATTCAACATGGAAGCGGATTGGATAAATGATGTCAATACTTATCTTAATGCGCATTTCAACATGAACGCCAGTCGCATCCAACAAACACCGGTCCATCACACAGTGACAAAGGAAGCAGTGGTTGCGCAAAACAACTATGAGGGGAGCACACCCGAAAGTGTTGAGGAGATTGAGGTTCCTGCTGAGGTTGAAGCAATCGTGGACAATCGAAAAAGGAAGAAGGGCAAGGATGAAATTAAAGTTGGTGATGTCGAGATCAGTAGTCAGGGCAGCAGCTTTTCCATCATGGATGTCCCACACACGCATACTGTCATACCAAAGTGCCGGCTTGAACGTCTTCGGAATACAGAAAACCAGTTGAAGGAACTACAGAAAGGCTTCTCTCACAAGACATTCAATGGGGCATCCCCATTCATGAAATCGCTTATTGTTATTGCCCTGGCTAGTTGTCCGGCACTTCCAATCTCCCAAGCAGCAACCATCATCCCCCTTATTGTGGCAGCCTTTCTTGTTGACGCTGGACTTTTGGAGAAGACAAACGCTGACACATTCTCGAAATCCTTTCCATCGGAGACATATTTACGCGATCTCATGTACACTTCAGCAGCAGAGGACATGTACTGCTTAGCCAAACGTCTCAATGGCAAGACAGTGTTTCTGTCATGTGACAAGGGGAACAAGAAAGGGGTCAGCCACTTCGTGAAGGTTCTGTCATGGTATGATTTAGAGACAAGAAGTGTCAAGAAGCAGCTTTTGGATATCGATGCAAGCGGTGGCACAACGGAGGAATGCGCTGATGCCATTGCCGCATCTCTGAAGAAGGTGTCAGTGTCCAAGTTGAAGGGCCAAACAACTGACAGCGGTGGTGGTGGTGTCCTTGATGGATTGGCCGCCGCTTTGAATTCAAGAGGACTTTGCCATCAACCTTACTGGGCGCAGTCTTGTGCATTGCACAACCTACAGCTGTGTATTGCCAATCCAGTCAAAGCATTGTTTGGAGAGGGAGGTCTGGAGAAGAAGAATGTTATGCAGCTCATCCATTCAGTGTTTGACTTACAAGACAGCATGGAGATGGATGTGTGGAGGATGCATGTGTCTGAGGCTGTGGACTTTATGGATGTGTTCCTTGACGAAACTCTTGTGGCAACTACTGACGCCGATCAATCCTTCGCCAACAAGTGGGAGAAGGTAAAGCTGTTTCAGCTCTTCAAGGAGATGGATGCGGCAACTATCAAAGTGGTGAAGCGCCGCATTCAGGCACCAGTACTTACACGATGGTGGAGTGTGGGTGAGACATCGCGAGTTACTCTCAGCATTTATCTATTGGTTGTACGCATGTGTCAGACCATCATCAACGCAAGCTCAGACAAGTCAAACAAGATTGCGTCCGGTCTACAGCCTTTGATGTGTGAGCCACTACTGTACAGCGATTTGACTTTGCTTGTTGGCTTCCACTCTGCATTCCTTTGCCCACACTTCGAATAGTTCCAATCCTGCAAGGATTTGTCCAAAGTCAGTGGTTTCCAGACACACAACGCTGCAGTTAGGTTCTTCCTTATTGAACAAGACTTGCAGAGCATCAAATCGTCCATCCTTACCACTCATACATCCTTTGCACTGTTCCGTGGATCATTCTCAAGTTTATCTGCACCCGAAGTTGAAGAGCAGAAAAAGAAGGCCGTGCAGTTTGTGGACATAGCCATCGCAATGTCAAACAAACACTTCAACAGAACCTGCTGCGCTTCTCTACTACCTGCCGGACTGATGTCAGAGGAACCACTTGCCGACATTATTGCCAGTGTAATTCTGCAGAGGGAGGTAGAAGAGTTTCCGGTTGCATCATTTGCTTCCACGGTACACAAAAGAACAATATGTCTGCAACCATTCTTCTCTTTCTTGAAGACACAAGTGGAAAAGGCAAACGTCCAGCCTACATATCAACCACTTGCTACCCACGCAGCAGAACTTCGACTGTCAGGATTGAGCTATCGAGATGACAAGAACCTGCAGAATGCATTCAAGCAGTACCTACTAACGTCTTATCTACCTCTGCCTTGCCATACCCAGTTTGTGGAAGCAGGTGTCAAAGAGGCAAAGAATGTCTCCAATACCGACAGAGCCGAACAGCTCAGGAGTGCATATGCGATTGTCCGGTCAGCTAGAGTGCATCCAATTGGCACAATTAGAGAGCTGGGATCCACTGACAAGATTGAAAAGATGATGGACAGTGCCAAGAAGCAGTGTGCTGCCATTACACAAATAGCCAAGACACCCAACTTCAAGGAGGAAATTCGGCAACTTGAATTATCCATGCGACAGGAACACTTCAAGCTTGATCGAGTGGAGAGGCTGAAGCAGCACGTACTGGCAAATGCACACAAAAACTAGAAAGATAACCAGCGGCAGAAGAACACCGATGTCCACAAGACCATGGCGGTTCAAGGCAGGATTGCCTATGCAGCTCTCAGGAAAAAGGAAAATGCGGCAGATGTTCTTGTGGAGCTCATCTTTAGACTTGGAGAGAATGCTAGAGCCACCATGACTGCATTGAATTTCACAGGCAGGAGGAAGAAGCTGAAAGAGTTGGAGGTGGATCACATCAAAGAGATCACTGCAACAATGGAAGAGGCCGAAAAGATAGCTCACCTTGAAGTGGCGCTAAAGGGCTTCGAGATACTCTCTTTGGCCCCCTTTCTGCTCCCACAGCCATAGACCCAACACAGCATAGGTCTCATTATGGTTTGTGGTCCTGTTTCCTATCAGACCTGATGGCAAGCAACCAACCAGAGTACCTCGAGAGCTGAAATTCACCATTTTGGGTAAGTGGCGGCAGCTCCATTTGGTGACAAAACTGATGCTTTCATGCTAACCATTGCCATCTTTCCTAAAATAAACCAGGGGCGATTGACGGCGACCATGACGCGGAGTTACAACTGTATGGTGGTCCTTCCCACAGTTAACCTTCTACATAGACAACTGTTGCAACAACGGCATCTCGCCATGGTGGTGCTCTTCTTCTTGAGTTTGTTCTTTCCAGCGGCCGTTGTTTTCTGGCTGTCAGAAATCCTACCAGACGCACGCAGATCGCGCGTAGAGGATTTCTGAGTACCAGAAAATCGCTGATTCTACGGTCATCCGTGAGCCATAGATTCAATCAGAAGTAGACAATGCCAAGGTTTTCGCTCCCAGCTGCCCACCACCAACTGTCATCGGCGATTGCAGAGTGAGAGTCAAATTTACTTAATCACTGGCTGGTTGCTGGAAAAGGAGCAACTTAGATAACTTCCCTACATGTAGTACTTTAGCTAGATCTCCTTAAAATAAGAATAAGATGCACTGCTCACTGCTCCGAATTCCCTTGAATCTAGCTAGTGCACTACGCTAAAAGCTAGTGTAAAGATCTTTCGAGTGTTTTGAGTTTGAGAGAATGAAAGTTATGAGAGGATTAGAAAAAGCTATGAAAAACTAATCAACGAGAGAGATCACACAATCAAAGGATCGAAATCTGAACTCCCGCGGAGAACTGTTAAAGTGTGAAGAGTAGGTTGCGGAGTAATCTACTCTCTCACACGATCCCAAAACGGAACGCGAGGAAGATTCGTCTAGCATTAATCTAGTAGCTGTGGAAGTGCCTCCACGCTGGCTAAATATACTAGAGCGATGTTTCCACATCATAACTAGTATGACTAGAGACGGATCATTGAGAATTCTGTGCTCTCAATGACTATTCTCGAGGACTATCGTCATGAGTCGAACTCAAGACCCTATCTAGATCGAGTCGCGAAAGAAGGCTAAGAGCCGTGTAATGCATTCGCCCCCTGACAAGGGTCAAGAAGGAACGACCATCAGTCGGAACAGGAAGAACATATGATTAAAGTGTCGTGGCACTCTCCGGAGATTGGATGTGAGAATGTGCGTCGCCGATGGCAAAATCCAGCAAGGGGATCAGGCCTTGTATGAGGTGTAAATAACCTTATATTCCAAGTCTGGTAGACTGTGCCGCTTAGCGGTAGTATGTCGGAGCCGTACGTGCCATTGTTATTGACTCGTCTTGTGGTAAGGACCTTGTGCGTTGGCTAACGGTTTCGATACTGATGAATCATCAGTTGCGTTTGACATGGTGTGACGGGGACACGTGCCGTGGTTTCCTTATCGGTGTTTTTCGGGATAAGCGTTGGCGACGTTCCTTAAGTGTTTTCCGGTTTGCTTTGAAACGGATGTGTGAAGCTTGTAACGATTGACGCGCGTGAACTTGCGACGAAGCCCATGTTCATCCCGGAGAGTCTTCTTGATATCTACACGGGACTCACGTTCTCTGTCCATGACGCCGGTCATGGATACTGGGTAAACCATCGTCTGTTTCAGAACGATGGTTACTCCGTCTGCTGTCTGGGAGCAGCCCTTGGTAGTTCATTGGTCCAATGAATCTACGAAGTTACTTCCTGTGGTAGGAAGAGCGATAGCTGGATCGCGTTTGTATCTTTTTGGTTAAAGTGTGGCTTCCTTCTCGATAAGTCCAATTGTCTAGATACTTCAGTTCTTCCTATTCGAGGAAGGCCCTTGGTATTGTTGATTTCAATCCTGACTTCTTGGAGTCTTTGGAAAGGTCAACCTACTGTTTAACGCGATATGCGAGGTCGACGTCAGTTAGGAATGAGTGATCGTCAACGTATGCACGGACATTTCCTAGTCATGCATATGCGTGGTCCTTCAATCTTCCTTTGGAAGAGTGTCGGGACCATTACATAGGCCCATTGCAAACCTCTGGTACTCTCCTTTCCCCATTGGGAGTGCGATGTAAGAGTTGTTTTGAGTGAGATGACAGCTCATGTGATAGTATCCCTGTTAGGCAGGTCTAGATCAGTAAGCGGTACTGAAATCCATCTAGATTCAAGAGCCATGTCCTGTATCTTTTGGCATAGGATAAGGCCTGTTAATCCCTTTGTTCAGTTCCCGGAAATCAAAAGATGAAATCGTGCCAGATTCCAATCTTTCTTGGGAAGATGAAAGTTGGTGCCCGCCCCAACTGGGAACAGATTTACTTCTTGAGTGCTCCTGTCCGCAAGACGTTCAACCTCCTTCTTAAGAGTGTTGGTGTGGATCCGTGGAGTAAGAGTGAGCCCTAGTGTAATAGGAATTAACGTCGGGACGAAGTCCTACTTCGTAGTCGTCCATATGCAACTCTCCTAAGTTGTCCTCGACTGGGTCCAGGCACTTGGTTGAAAAGGCAATGAGGCAGTTCTTGCCCTTCCTTGTTTAACGGATTTCGACTCTGGCATATCTGCCTTAAGCCTAATTGTTCGTATGTCGTATCAAGACTCTTATTGAGACTATCTCGTTGTCGCTGACAGCCGTAGAACCGGAAATGGAGAATTTCTCCTTCTAATTGGAGTTGGTTATCTTTCGCCGGAAAAAATGCATGGTTCCACTCCAATGAAACCAATGGTAGGAATCCAACTTGATTTCATTGATCGGCAGAGAGTGTCATGACCTATGATCAACTGTCTTGCGCCCCAAGTTCTTGGTGACTGGTAAAATTCCATTGGATAATTCTATCATCGTGGAACTCAGGAATCGAGAGTGTGCCCTTCAACTTTC
>CAICTM010002454.1:0-14499 GCA_903772945.1 Seminavis robusta | reverse complement strand
TACGGCTTTGGTGCTCACATGGCCTCTTTTCCTGCTTTACAGAACAGGTACGATTACAAGATACTGTCACTTAAGGAGGAGGGAGATTCCTCTCATGTGAACCAAGCCTATGACAGACTTGTTGCCAAGGCGGACAAGGCGGCAAAGAACGATTGTCTGTCTTATTTGAGACGAACGGTATTTGAAAATCGTGGAGTCGTCGACCAGTGGTGTCTGATTAGTGTTGGTCTGTTCGCCATTCGTGCCACAACCTCTACGGCATGGGAACGTTCATTCACGGCCGTCAATTTGAACCCACACACCAGACTCCCTTTTTCCGAGTGGTGTGTCAAAATAGCGGACTTCATGCAAGGCGGTGATTCATTCAAGAAAGAAGGAGTAACAGATCTGTACGCACTCTTGCCGTCATTCTGGCACGGCATGACTCCTGAAGAGAAGAAAGCATCCTTGGCTACTTACAAGAAACACGATGGTTGGTCCGTCCCATGCATCAAAGCCATGATGGAGCAAGCCTTCGTGCCACCCGCTCAAATGCAAAACGTCCGTTTGTGTATTGAGTTGGCAATTGAAGATCCTTCGCATCTAGAGAGAATGCTTCCTGCGAAAGATGTTCTGTCGTTGGCTGCTTTAGATCCGGAGGTGGAAACAGCCGAGGCCAAACGGAAGAAGGCAGACGAGGGCCTTGATATGTTAATGCTTAAGCCACCTTCAAAACAGGGACTCGAACTGTTTGAGCATATGTGTGACAAGCGGTCACTGTTTAGTGCGAAGATGTCACCGTCAAAGCATCTCGACGTAACCATGTCTTCACACAATCGGTCGAAGCTAATCCAAGCTACCGAAGCAGTGAGCGTCAAGAGGAAGATCATTGGAAACAAACTAGTGGCAGTCAACAAGATGAAGGCTGCTCGGAGAAGGCTGGATGCTACTGGCAACATTAAGAACCATGCCGCCCTGGTCAACGATGAGAGGGCGTTGCTCAAGCTCAAGAACAGGCAACGACTTACGGATGGCATGGCCAAAATCGACGAGTTTCAAAAGAAACTGGCACTAGAAAAGAAGCGCAAAGCCAAGAAAGCCTCAACAGTCTGGCCCCAAATGCAAAGGAGAAGCTCAAGCGAAAGCAGGTGTTGCTTCCCTGACCAAAGCAGAGATCGTTGCCCTGTTGACAATCTACTTCAGGTCCAAGTCAGACTGCAAATTGGCCAAGGGAACCTTGGTAATTGAATTGGAGAACATGATTGATGCCAAGCCTGATGTGCTACAGGTACAGCTGAAGCCTAAAGCAGCTCCAGTAGCTGCTTTGGCTGCTGGGATGCCCTAGATCCAGCCAGGTCTTAAGCTATATAGCCATAATAATATTATAGTCTTAAGGTATCAGCCCAGAATATTACAATAGTCTTAATGCACTGCAGGTCTTAATACCCAGATCACTCTATCCTTGGCCATCACACACTTCAATAAAAAATCAAACAAGAAGTGTACTTACATCTTGCAGAGATGCCGTTCGTAGCCAATTGTGGGGTGGATTCTTGGCTGCCCTTGGGGGCGAAGCTGCTTGCGTAGACTCATAGATTGCTCCTTGTAATGCTGCATCTTCCGATGATAGGTCGTTCTCGTCTGAATATGAAGCAGGGGGAGGGCTCGAGCCACCAGAGCTACTGTCGTCGTTGATATCCCATTGACGAGTAGGAGAATGAGGATTGTAGGTTGCCATGTAAACTACCTCATCGTTGCTTTCATCTGGACTCGTGGTAGCAACAGTTTCAGAAACCGTTGTCTTGCTGGTTTCGTTTCGTTTGTTTTTGGGTCGATTCAATCCTTCCGCTTTGGTTGTGGTTTGTTTTTGCTGGAGTTTTGTTGCTGCAGCCTGTTTTCTCCCAATCTTCAGGGCCTTGTCGCTGCTGGGTTTGTCTCTGAGTCCTAAACCGGACGTTGCTCTCTCCGTCCGAGGAGAGACCGGGGCCACATGGGTCTGGGGCCACATGGGT
Source organism: Seminavis robusta (assembly GCA_903772945.1). Classification (NCBI taxonomy): domain Eukaryota; phylum Bacillariophyta; class Bacillariophyceae; order Naviculales; family Naviculaceae; genus Seminavis; species Seminavis robusta. The sequence goes on along the minus strand of CAICTM010002454.1, from coordinate 12,508 downwards.
CTGCTTCGACTGCGCTGCAACACTGGCCGCGGAAGCTTTAATGGGTGCATTTTCTGTTATTGATTCCTCCACTTCTCGGTTCTACCATTGGGCGTTGGCGCTGCCTCCGCTGCCGGCGGTGGCCAAGTGTGCGTACTTCCCCTTCCTGGGCTCGCTGCCGGGCTCGGCGTCGCCCCACGCCGCTCCCGTCTTGGATTTGAAGATCGTTTTAAAGGCTGCCTTGGCCTCGTCTTCGTCGTCAAAGGGTCCGTCCAATTTGGCCTGTACCCCGGTTCCGGTGCGGCCCCAACGGGTGAACAGGTAGTAGTCGGGTCCTCCTCCCTTCTTTTTGTCGCTCCGTTTCTTTTTGGGCGGCTTCTCGTCGACCAGGAGCTGCAGCACGTAGTACTTGTCGGAGTTGGCCGCGAGATCCACCAGCGCCAACCTGAGCACGTAGTAGTTGTCGGAGTTGGCCGCGAGATCCACCAGCGCCAACCTGGCGTGGTATTCGTCGTGGACGCGGGCTCGAGACGCCAGGGCGCCGTCCACCCCCGCCAAGCCGGAATCCAAAACGTTGCCGTCGGCGGCGTCGGGAGCGGCGTACCCGCCGAGACCCGCCTTCTGTGTTGCTGTGGACGCCTTGCTCAATTTCTTAGCCCCCTCTTTACTTGTAGACCTAGCACTTTTCTTCTTGGTAACGCCCTCTACTTGTGCCTGTGTGATGTGAGAGGTAGCCACAGATGCATTGCCCCTTTGTGTTGGATGGTCCAATTGCTCTTTCTTAGCCCTGCCATCCAGCGTCGCTGACTTGTTGGCATTTGCTTTCAACGCCCGTTTGGATATTGGTGTTGAGATAGAGTCCTGACTGTTGTCCTTCTGGGCCCCAGCTACCGCAGCAGACTTGATTTGCTTGTCGCCCTCCTCGCTTGGGCCATTGGTCGCATCCTTCTTGAGCCAGGCCTTCATGCACTTGGCCATCCCTTCTTGTACACTCGGACTGAGCCGAAATTTTTTTGAAGGGCGTGTGGGCGATTTTCCAGTATCATTTGAAGAAGTACTTATGATAGCAGCTGAGCGTTTCTTCGTTGGACTATTTGGAATCTTTTCAATGTCCTTGGAAGGCTTTGACTTCTCTTCCAAACCTTCTTTCATTGGACTCTCTTGAGGTTCTACAATGTCTTTGTTTGCCTCCTGTGACAGCCCTTTCTTCATTGGAAGCACTGCTATGTCTAGGCCTGGCTTTGCCTCCTGTGCCACAACTTTTTTCGTTGGACCCTTGGGAGGTCGAGAAGAGGAGTTGACAGGCTTGGCAGCAAGTTTTTTGTCCTTGTCTTCAACCATAGAACATCCACTCGGGGTGGTGCTGTTACTCTTGTGGTCCTCCATCTTTTGTTGATTGACGTCAGGGGAGACCTGTGCCGTCGTGCTACATGGATCCATAGTAGTAGGGGGCCTCTCCTCTTGAATAGGGGTCTCTTTGGGATTCTCATTAGCTTCCGAATTCTTGTCTTCAGCGTTGTTTGGGGCGGCAAGACATGATGGGTCGAGAGTAATAGAAGGATACGAGTCTGAGGCTGTCAGTGGTGTTAGTTCCGCTTCCTCTGACCCCACATCTGAGGTTTTGCAATCTGGATGTTCTCGACGATTTTGGCGCCGCAGGAGGAATTGATTCATGATGAAAAGAGCACCAAAAAGGAAGGCAATCAGAATTGGTACAAGCAGTGAGTCATTGCCTGCTGCCCCAATTTCAACCGGTAATGCAGGTAGCGTCTCGCAGGCTCCAAGGATAGCTGAAGAAAAGGTACTCGTAGCAGTAACATTACCAGCCGAATTCCATGTCCACTCATCAGACGCCATCATTCTATTAGTGTCGTTGATCGCAGCAGAGACGGTACTTTCCAACGTGGCAGGAACTTCATCAGGAGGCCCAGCAAATAGAAATCTACTGCTAGCAGCCCCAGCCACAGACTTGACGGATGCAACAACACACTCGACTGTTGATGCACGAGTGGCTGCCTTGTATCGATCGATCCAGCAGGCATGCATTGTCTTTACTAAAACTTCCTCCAAACGACTCTCAAACTCTCTATCCCTCTAATGTTGCCAAAGTATCAAAACAAAGACGGTTGATGAAAACAATGGCAAAGGAATGATTTAAAAAAATAATAATAACTAGACTATAAAGGGGATTACGTGACAGGAACGTCACTAGCCTAGGTGACGTCCGCTTGTAGAAAGTACGGGAAGGGATCAAGGGGTATTCAATCTTTAGCGCTAATCTTGGTTGCCGGCGACTTACTTGCAGTGCGCCATCTCTTCAACAAGACGCCGTCTGTGACAATCCCGTACGGTACCGCTACGATACCTGACTCGACTCGACTCACTTAGCAATTAGTCTAATCCAATCTCGAGCTTGATTCGGTCAGTCCAGTCCAAACATGACTAACAAACTGACTTTCAAACTTATAATACTGTATGACTATTAATACTGTACAACCTATTCGAACTCAGTCCCGAAAACGATCATCGTTAAGTCACAATCTTGGTTGCCGTTTTTTCATCCCCGGTTAACAGTTGAACTTCAATTTCTTTTGTGTACCGGTACTATTCATAGTAGAGCCTTCCTGTTGTGGTGGCTTCTCAAATCTACGATGCTACGATGCCGGTAGGATGGTGTTACTACTGTACCTCTAGCTAGCACTAGAGATCAAATTGCTAGCTGATGCATTGCCAGAGGAGCTTTGTGGCCAAAACCCTGCTGCTGCGAGATCCCCACCCCGAGATGAAGAGCATTGCAGGGCAGGTTGCATCAAGCAACTACTGATAGTTAGTGGCGCTGCGTCATGTGTGGAATCTAGTCACTCCTTCCAGACTTCATATTGCTTGGATTGTTCAAGTGTAACAGTGTAACTACACATTGCCACAACCCTCTACCTAGCTTGCGCGGGAAGAAACCATGGAAGAGAGGCCGGGATCGGACCGTCCGCGTCAACTGATGAAAATGTCAACACGATTCTATTGCCGTTCGAGGATGGTCCGTTCAAATATCATCTAAGTTGTGTGCAAACCAATAGAGGCGATTCGACGTCCTCCTGATCATATCCTCCTCCAACCCCGGTCCTCCATGGCAAGTGAAAGCTCAGAGAAACAATTGTTTGCGACCATCGAGCAGGTCTGGTCTGTCTTGCAACAATATTTGCAACACATCTTCCCATGGAAAATGACGGGTAGAGGCTTTTGTTGTTGTTTATTTTGCTTCCCGAACCAATCCATCGCTCTCTCGTTCACTAAGCGTTCCACCCTCCGTTTCAATGCACCAGTGTGCTGCATTGCCGACAAATCGATGCAATTGGGATTTCGAGTTGAAATGCAGTTTGCCAACAGAGTGCTTGGAGTCCACATTCTCTGTCTACTTCCCAGGAGCAACCAATGCCCCCAAATGAACCAAGATTTGAACCGCTGAGTGTGGCAGCTCAAAAATCGAGCATCGTCTACCACGAAAACCAAGCTCTCAATCCCAAACTTGTCGTCGCCACATCATCCGATCGTCTCATTGTCCTCCTGGTTCAAGGCCTTGGCTGCCTTGTCTAAGGAAAACTCCCGTTCATTCTTTGCTCGGAGTTGCAAAAAGTCATAGACATTCAGAACCATTTTTTCACGTGCTGCTTCTGCGGTTGGCTGCTTGTATAGCGAATCAATTCGTTGACCTTCCCATCCTGGAATTGAATGTCCCAATATAAAAGTCTTTCGCTCTCTTTCAGGAAGAGCTCTCTTCCACAATGCCCAGAAGATGTTGACAACAGTTGGTGAATTGAGAAAGTAAATGGCGCATTGACTCTTGGGATATGCCAGCATGAGATCCTTGGCTTTTTCCGCCAAGTTGGCATCAAAGTTGTCAAAGGAGGCTCCATCACATTCCCACATTTGTGTGTGACCAATGCGCATGGCTTGGAAGTCAGGGAAGGTTGCTTGCCACCAATAATAACAAGAGCCAATCCATGTTCTCCACTGATCATCTGTCTTAATGGTGGAGGGGTAGAAAGCAGCTCCATCTGTGATGACAAAGTAGTTTTGCTGGTCCGGTAAATACTCTACAGCAAGAAAATTTCCGGGGTGCTGTATTGTGTATTGGTGGAATAGGTCAATTCCTTCTTCGATGGTGTCTGCTATCCGGTACTCTTCCATGAAACACTGCATGAGAAAAGCTCGTTGGCAGATGAATTCCAGGGTCTCATCAGCTGTGCAAAGTGCATACTGAACACACATGAAATCCGAAGGTATGCCTCCAAGGCGCTCATCGTTCTGAAATGCCTCCTTGATCGCCATCGCTCGGTCCAGTTCCGCCTGACTCAGCCGCATCAAGTCCTTCTGAGGAGGTTTGTCGTTGGAGGCATCGTTGGCGGCATGGTCAGAGCCATGGTCGGAGCCCACATCAGGCATCATGGTGTCGAATCTACTGATGGTTTCAGATGCCAGTAGCCTTTTTCATTTGTTGTGTTATGCTACCGGTACGATGTCCTGCTGATGCCTGATGCAAAGCTACCCACAACTTCGATGCTGGCGGTCCTGATGCTGCAGTTTGCTCGTGACAATGAAGCCCTTCCCACGCTTTACCTTTCGCAGCCCACTCACCACCAACGTATTCATCGCGTGGGAAGTTGAACTTGTTTCTGAGCTGGTGTTGTCAGGTCGGAAGTCCGTTCGGAAAGGGAAAGAGAGTGTTAAATATCTAAGCCATTTTTATTATGCACGATTAACGTCACAACTTCCAAGCTGTTCCAGGTTCCATAAAACCTAAGCTTGTAGAGCTAGTCTCTCTTCTGTTGGCTGACGTGGAGCGCTCGTTAAGGCCTTCTCTGCTGACCAGGAGGGAACGGCATCACGAATGCAGTTATGGGGATCAGGTAGTATTTCATTTGTATTTTGTCTTATAATTACCTGAACTACCAGTATATGTGCTCTTGCAGAACAAGAAGACAGCGCGCTGCATCGCAACGTTTATTGCAACTTACTTATCGTTGTGTCTCCCCATCATCATCCTCTTTCTGACCACGAACAGAGAATGAGGTTGAGGCGACATTGCGAGACCTGTCTTCTTTCGGATTATCTATAGTTGGGGTGAGGCGCACCGGCCAGGCAAACGACTTCGAAATATAGAGATCTGTATATAGAATAATATAATTAGCTCTAATTACCAAATCGCAGAATGTGAAGGGTGCAGAAATGCGAGAACCCAAAAAGCCTGGGAAGTCGCTCTAGAAAAGAAAGGGGAAGTCGTGACTGTTAAACAGGCGAGAACTAAACTGGGAATGGACTTCCCCGTTAACTAAACTAAACATAGCGAACTCTGGCAAGGGCTTCCAACAAGGCCCTCCAGAGTCGCCCCTTGTTCATTCGCCTCCACATAAACTCAAACAAACAAGGGCGGACTCCCTCTTCAGTTCTCTTCCTTGCCGGAACCAGCTTCTTGACACCGTTCCATGTTCCCTCAATTGTGTTCGTGCAGGCTCCCGTGATGGGATCTTTGTAATTTTCAGAGTGGTTAACTGTGGAGCGAATAGTACAAGTTAGTCACAGTTGACGTTTTACCAGTCGCGCGACTGGACATCCAGTTGACTTACCGACTTCGTGTTGGTACCAAAAATCGTCCATTCCCTCTAGATCCTCGTATGAAGGGAATTTGTCGCTGACGATGATAGAACCGGGTAAGATAAACTCCTTACATAGAGCCTCTAATGTAGGCTTCCTTCTATCTGGAACGGCTACCAGGAAGCACTTCCGTTCTGGTGTTCTTTCCACACCGCCGAAGACCCAAACCCCATCCACTCTATGTCCTCTGTGGTACTTCCTCTTTCCAAACTTCGACTCGTCAATCTCTACCTCCACACCAATGCCACCTATTTGATAGTTCTCCATGGTTTCCAGTACGACTTCTCCAATCAACTGTTGCGCAAACCTGAACCAGTCGGTAACTGTGTTCGGTGACCACCCGAACATGCTCCTTACAGCAGTATAGGTGGTCCCGCAGATGAAAAGATACAAAAAATGAAGCATGTCGCTGATGGGGATACGGCAAGTGTTGAAGAACGTCCCAGCCATGATAGATTGAGTCCATCTCTTACCATGCACCGCTTTGCACTGCCTACGGTTGCAAAACACTAGGTTCTTATTATTGGGACGATATGTTACCGGGGCTCCACACTGTCCACAGGTGTCCGGCATGTTGAGGCACCCCTCATCAACAAGGTAATCAACAGTGCGCTCGTCATCGTCGAAGAGACGTTGCAGAGAACGAAGTGGTGGAATCCCACGGTCGTCCTCGTTAAGATTGATGGCAGCCATGTTCGAAATGGAAATCAAATGAATTGTGAGCCCGATTGGACTTCCTGCACAATCAGAGGTACGTTGCACTTTATCGGGGAAGTTCATTTGAATCAAGCTAGTCAGGCTACCGTAGTAACAGATAGCACATAATTAAGATGGACCTTGCTTAGATAAGGAAACGTCCATGCAGGGTTTGGGTGTAGTCGTTGATTCCGTTACAGTTGATTCGAAAGTTCAAATCTGGCTTAAAGACCCACTGTTCAAATCTTGGAACCTCCGTGGCAGGATACAAATCAAGATCCACAAATAAACAAACCAAGAGCCATCAAGATTAGAATGGAAAAGGACGACCAGTTCTATATCAACCCATACACAGGCAAACCTCTCAGGAAGAAGCCTGCTCAGAAACCGGCATCCACGATGGTACACCCAGAAACCCATAACGATGACGAAGTGGACCTCATCTCGCTGTTCAACACGGGAGCCCACAAGAACCGAAACGCTGCCAAGAGGAAGCCTTCAATCAGTACCGGTTCTGTGGCAACTGAGGATCGCGCCAGAACACGTCGGAAGACGACCAAAACAGCTGTTTCTTCTGCGATGGAAAGCGTCCCGGAGATGGTGGACCTTAACAACAGCGAAGACAACGAGGAGGTTGAAGATGATGAGGGCATTACTGCCGCAAGCTCTTATGACTTCGAAACCAAGGTAAAGGCCATAATTGACTACAAGATTGGCGACGACTTGGAGATCATGGTAAGGAAAAAATTCGTTAAGGCTATTCGTGACCCCATTTCGAAGTCTTGCAAGGAGAGCATTGAGCGCTTCAAGAGGGATGTCCTGCCTTCATTGAACGTAGTCAAGGACAATGCCGCAAACGCACACACCAAGATCAACAACTTCCGCATGGACTACGAGGAAAAGAAGGGTCAGGACATGAAGTTTCAAGAATTCGTTGTTGCTAAACTCGAGAGGATGAATGCAACCATGGAGGCTCAAGGACGCTACTGCACTACGCTAAAAGCTAGTGTAAAGATCTTTCGAGTGTTTTGAGTTTGAGAGAATGAAAGTTATGAGAGAGATTAGAAAGCTATGAAAACTAATCAACGAGAGAGATCATCATCAAGGGATCGTAGATCTGGTTTCCCGCGGGAGACTGTGAAGTGTGATAGAGTAGGTTGTGGTAGTAATCATACGTCTTTCCACGATCCTAAAACGGAACGCGTGGAAGGTTTGTCTAGCCTGGATCTAGTAGCGTGGAAGTACTCCACGCTAGCTAAATATCTAGAGCGATGTTTCATCATCAACTAGTATGACTAGCGCGGTCATTGAGAACCTGTCTCAAATGACTATTCACGAGAGACTCAGTCATGAGTCGAACTCAAACCCTATCTAGGATCGAGTCGCGAATAAGGCTAAGAGCCGTGTATTGCATTCGCCCCCTGACAAGGGTCACAGAAGGCGCGACAGCAGTCGGACAAGGAGAACATATGATTTTAAAGTTGCGGGGCACTCTCATGAGATTTGGATGTAGAATGTGCGTCGCACGATGGCAATCCTACAAGGGGATCAGGCCTTGTATGGGTGTATATACCTTATGTTCCAAGTCTGGTAGACGTGCCGCCGTTGGCGGTAGCATGTTGGAGCCGTACAGTGCATTGTCATTGACTCGTCTATAGTGTAAGGACCTTTGTACTTTGGGTGACCGTCTTGCGGTGCTGATACTGTTGAATCATCACAGTATCGTTACATTGTATTGATGAGGGAACGCGTTGCGTTTTCCCTATCGTTGTTTTGTTGGATTAGTCGTTGGCGACTGTCCTTAATGTACTTCCAGTTGGCTTCGAACCGGACGTTGTGAATCGGTCACGATTGAACACGAGCTGTGCGGGCGTTGCCGCAAGGTGGTATGAATCGTGGCATTCATTGCAAAGCGAACCGCCGTGAGACTCCATCCCAGGATCCATCACGAGGTCGTCTTGGCACTTGATGTTTTGAACAGCGATCAAGTTACGTATGGTTGATGAGCACGCTCGACATAGAGTTGGCTTGAGGGTTACGCGTGTAATGAACTTGCGGCGAAGTCCAATTCATCCCGGAGTGTCTTTTCGACCCCTGCACGGAACTCGCGTCCTCTACCCATGATAACCTCAGCAGCCACGGATACCGGGTAAGCCAGTTTGTTCTGGACGATGGCTACTTCGTTTGTTGCCTTGGAGCAGATCTCTGAAATCTCGAACCATCCGGTTACGGGATCAATCATTGTCAAGCATGGAGTGTGCAGGAATTCTTTTTCTTGGGATCCCCGACGTTGTAAGGGCCTATCAGGTCAATACAATGTCTTTCCCAAGGGATCTCCTCGCAAGTCTTTGGGCATCAATCCCAGCTTACGCTCTTTGGGTTTGTTCATCTGGCAGCTTTGGCAACGCTGACACTACGGTCTGCACAGTCCTGCGCAGACCCTTCCAGGTGTAGTGTTGGCTGATGGTTAGCTTCGTGCGAGTCTCGCCAGATGCACAGCAACACCATGGTACCATTCACTAGCTTTTTCTGCATAGTTTTAGGTACGACGATTTCTGTCCTTACTACTAAGTCATAGGACTTATCCCTCTGGGGAAAGATTGCTTCTTGTAGTCGTTTTGCAATACACGGCTCTTAGCCTTATTCGCGACTCGATCCTAGATAGGGTCTGAGTTCGACTCATGACGTAGTCCTTCGCGAATAGTCATTGGAGACAGAATTCTCAATGACCGCGCTAGTCATACTAGGTTGGATGATGAAACATCGTCTAGATATTTAGCCAGCGTGGAGCACTTCCACGCTACTAGATAAATGCTAGACGAATCTTCCACGCTTTCCGTTTTGGTCGTGGAGAGAGTAGGATTGCTACCGCATCTACTCTATACACTTTACAGTCTCCCGCGGGAGTTCAGATCTACGATCCTTTGATTGTGGATCTCTCTCGTTGATTAGTTTTTTCATAGCTTTCTAATCCTCTCATAACTTTCATTCTCTCAAACTCAAAACACTCGAAGAATCTTTACACTAGCTTTTAGCGTAGTGCATTTTGTTAACAAACACAATAGCTTTCAGCTACCCTCAACTATTCCTCACCATGAAGATTGCCAAAGACGCATACACCAGTTTCGAGTCCAAGCTGCGTGACAAACCATTCCTTCCTCTCATCGACCTCGATGATGAATGCGAAATCGACGATTCTCGCTCTACCACCTACAAACTTCGCACTGTTTCCAGCAGATGCTAACAGCGCCAAGTACCCTTCAAGGTCCAAATCACAATGGATCTGAGACTCCACGTCAAACCATCAAGTGGGCTGGACGTATGGAGAAGGTCTTCGTCGGCTGCCATTGCTACGCCTGGCGACAAAAACAACCTCCTCAAGGAGATGATTCTAGCTCTGCCAAGAGCAGTTACGAACTAGCTGTGCAGGCCACGTGAAATACGTTGAATGCTTTGCGCCAGATTGCAGTCAACGGGATTGCTCACCGCGATGTACGTGGCGGCGAAGCGAAGCCCTTTCCAAGCACGTTTCCAGCTGCCTGGAACGGAGCAGTCAGCCTGCTTTGGACGACGTGAAATTACGTTTGGCATAAATCCCTGTATCGAACGGTCTGTCCTACAAGGCTGCTTGAAAAGCAGAAACGCTTCATGCGCCGCAAGATGCGTAAGCCTGCTGATATATGTCTACTCGGGCTTATGTCAACAACCTCAGTTGGATGAACACCGATGAACTTCCTCGTCTACCACTCTTTTGGACCCAACCAAACGTTGAAACCAGACGAAGTCATGACATTGTTTGTCTATGGAATTCCACGCTCGTGGATGAAGAAGATGGACGAACACGACTTCGATCCTTTCTCCAGCTCCTATCGGAGAAACCATTGGATTCTGCGAACGCATGGAATCTCCGAAGACTTTGACAAGGGCGGTGTATGCCAAGCAAGCTTCCTACGAAGAAGACAACAGCAAGAAGTAACAAGTCTTATCGCAACAACGAACCATCTTCCAAGAACGAAGAAAAATGGTGCGACTAACACGAGTCCAGCACTCAACACACTGCTGACTGCATGACCCTGAAGAAGCTCAAGGCCAAGTCTCAGTCTTCGTCTGACAACGATAACAAGCCCGTGTACAACAAGAACAAGACTTGGAAACGCAAGTCCGACGACGCCAAGACCTACCACCAAGAAGGAACTCTCTGTCCTCATGAAAAAGGTTTTCCAACGCTGAAGTCAAGGCTGATCGCAAGAAGAAAAGCGAATGCACCATGTGCAAGCGCAAGTCTGACAACTCCGACAACGAGAACGACTCCTCTGTTGGATCCATCAACATGATGGACAAGAAAATGGCCGCTGTCGACAAGGCGTTTGCCGAATTCGACTTCAATCATTCGATGGAGAGATCTCCGTCTGAAGATTAGGCCAGGATGATGATTCAACGGGACCATGTTCGATTTCTCATACCTAAGTGATGAAGATATCTCACTATAGTAAACAAGATTTGTTTGCAACTAACGAATCTACGCAAATTAGATAATTGCCTAGTAAAGTGATCAAATAGATACTGACGATCTATGCGGCATCGTCAACTTCGTCCATGCCAATCAACTATCAAAGTCGCAAGACAAGAGACCTAGAAAACTATCGTCTATGTTAGATTTCAACAGAGCGAGACGAAAGGGAACAAAAACCCGTTACACTCTTTTGCTTACTGAAAACAGAACATCCGAAACCTTAATTGCTCAAACTCATAGCTAAGAGTTTACTCTGAAGAATCATGGGGGCGCACAAGCAATCACGGACATGCTTCTATGAAGAATATGAGACACCCTCACTGAAGTGTAAGGGCACACTCTCGATTCATGAGTTTCCACGAATGATAGAATTATAAGTGGGAATTTACACGTACGCGGGCCCGCCCGCCGCCCCGGGCCCGCCCCGCCCGCGCGCCCCCCGCCCCCCCGGCCCCGCGGGGCCCCCGCGCGCCCCCCCCGCCCCCCCCCGCCGCCCCCCGCCCCGCCGGGCAAGAACTTGGGGGCGGCAAGACGTGATCATAGGTCATGACACTCTCTGCTACCGAAGAATCAAGTTTGAATTCACTACAATGTCATTGGAGTGGAACCACGCATTTTTCCCGGCGTAAAGAGAACAACTCCAATAGAAAGGAAAACTTCTCATTCCGGTTCTGCGGCTGTCGGCGACAACGCAGATGTTCTCAAAAGAGTCTTGACACGAATACGACATAGAAGATAGGCTTAAGGCAGAATGCCAGAGTCAAATCCGTTAAACAAGGAAGAGCAAGAAACTGCCCCATGCTTTTCAACCAAGTGCTTGGAACCAAGTCGAGGACACCTTAGGAGTAGTTGCGAATGGACGACTACGAAGGTAGCAACTTCGTCCCGACGTAAATCCTATTACACTAGGGCTCACCCTACTCCACGTGTCCATACAAACACTACTTAAGAAGGAGGTTGAAACGTCTCTGCGAGACAGGAGCCACTCAATGAAAAGTAATCGTTCCCAGGGCGGCACCAACTTTCATCTTCCCAAGAAAAGATGATCTGCACGATTCACTCTGATTTCCGGAACTGAACAAAGAGAGTTAAGCGGAAGCCTTAATCCTATCCCAAAAATACAGGACATGCTCTGATTAGATGGATTTCCAAGTACGCTACTAATCTAGACCTAAACATGGGATACTATCCACATCGAGTGTCACCTCACTCGAAACAACTCTGTTACCTATCGCACTCCCCAGTGGGGAAATACGAGGTACCAGAGGTTGCCATGGGCCTATGTAATGTCCCGACAACCTTCCAAAGGAAGATGAAGGCACGCATGCATGACTTAGAAAATGTTCCGTGCATACGTTGACGATCAACTCATCCTAACGAACGTCGACCTGCAGATCGCGTTGAACAGTAGGATGAACCTTTCCACGAAGACTCCAAAGAAGTCAGGATTGAAATCAACACTACCAAGGCTCTTCCTCAATAGGAAGAACTGGAGTATCTAGACAAATTGGCTTCTCGAGAAGGAAGCCAACTCTTAACCAAAAAGATAAAAAACGCGATCCAGCTATCGCACTTCCTACCAACAGGAAGTAACTTCCTAGATTCATTGGACCAATGAACTACCTAGGGCTGCCCAAGACAGCACACGGAGTAACCATCGTTCTGAACAGA
>CAICTM010002453.1:0-14511 GCA_903772945.1 Seminavis robusta | reverse complement strand
AAGAGAGAGAGGATCTAGCTTGGATTCCGGCAGACCCCATCCTTCACCAAGTCAACGGATACAAGGCTCTCTGCTAGCCTGGATTTCCGGCAGACCCCATCCTTCACCAAGTCAACGGATACAAGGCTCTCTGCTAGCCTGGATTCCGGCAAGACCCCATCCTTCACCAAGTCAACGGATACAAGGCTCTCTGCTAGCCTGGATTCCGGCAGAACCCATCCTTCACCAAGATCAACGATACAAGGCTTTGCTAACCTGGATTCCGGCAGACCCCATCCTTAACCAAGTCACCGGATACAAAAGGCTCTCTGCTAGCTTGGGATTTGGCAGAACCCCATCCTTCCCAAAGTCAACACGGATACAAAGGCTCTCTGCTAGCTTGGATTTTGGCAGACCCTCTACTCTGGTCCAGCGCACAGTGAGAGAGGCTCTCTGCTACACTGGATTCCGGCAGACCACATCCTTCACCAAGTCAACGGATACAAGGCTCTCTGCTAGCCTGGATTCCGGCAGACCCCATCCTTCACCAAGTCAACGGATACAAAGGCTCTCTGCTTGCTTGGATTTTGCTAGCCTGGATCCGGCAGCATGAGTGGCCAAAAAGCAGCTTACACTGCAGCACAGGAAGACATTGGCCGAGATGATCTTGGTGTATCAAATAGCACCACAACGCACAACAACAAATGGTCCACCTTGCAGTGGAGAGATGGCGCGCCTGGAAACAACCGCCTTTGTAATGCAGCCCGCATAGCGATGTTAGACCGTCTCAGATATTCTCACACCACAAGAGATTTTGCTACAAATTATTATTATGAGAAGTGGATCTGCAAATCACAGCAGAGGCTGGTACACGATATATCAGCTCTTACTCGTGTTCTACAAACACTTCGAACCAGTGGCTTTGGTTTAAAGCGTGTATGACTTTTTGCTAGGATGAGAAGTGATGGTTTTGATGTCAATGAGAAGACTATCGACAGAGACGACACCCCCCCCTCACTTGTACTAGTACAAGCATCGCGACTACAAAGAGGAACTCTTCGGCGTCCAAAAGAAATGAAACCACCGTGCTACATACCTTGGTGGAAAGCAATTGATTTGGGCAGGTGTGTGTGTGACGACGAGGAAACCAGTGATGACGATGCAAGTCATAGAAATAACAAGACAGCGCAACAGCAGTGAGTGGAGAGCTCAGATGATCTTAAAGGATGGTACTCAGCAAAGAGCCCGGCCTTTGGGGCGCCGGAGTATGAGGGAAGGCCCCAAACACCCACCGAGCGCAGCCAGAGAAGTCGACGAGAGCATTGCTCAGCGTATTGGGCCTATTGTGGCGCAGTAGTTAGAATGACCCCGGAGGGAGGAACAATGGTGATTAGATCAAAAGACCGAGAGTCTGACCAGTGACGGAAATTGGAATTATCTTGGCACCTTCCCAGCAAGAACGCCATGAAACTCTCCAAATTTTGTTTTCTATTGTTGACTGTTCGGCCGACGTTCTTATTTTATTGATCTTTTTGTCTGTTTATGCGGGAGTCCCTTAAGTCCCTTAGTAAAAACACTAAACCCTTAAGGTTATTATTTGATGACTCACAAAATATTGGTCCCCCCCGACCCTATCATTTCTTGTGGTTTTGGCTTTGCATGATGTTTTCCTGCGAGAGAGAGAGAGAGAAGCTCTCACCGCCCGCTAGACCACGTATGCGTCTACACAACCAGCCATTTGACAGGAGGGAACAATCGCCCCAGTCTTGTGGTTATGCTGGTCCTTGCCGCTTAACACAATCGCTATTGGATGTCTCCTTTCTGATCCGTAGTTTTTGTATCCTCTTTGGTTTGCGAGGATCTATTATCGCTGTGAGTGTTTTCGATGATGGGATGTTTCACGACATATCTTTTGCCAGCCAGCTGCTCGTTTCAAAGATCAAAATCAAATTCAAAAAATTAAAATGCAAGATCCACTAGAGAGGGAGACTTCCCACCGCTCGTCCAAAAACTAAGACCCACACAGTAATATACAATCAGACCAGGAGCTCGTCGTCTCATGCGTGGAATCAGGTCAGTCTGCTGTTTTAGCCCTCAGCATCAGTCTGACTACGAAGAAAGCGCTTCTGAGAGCTACAAGACATACGCGGTTCGTCCTGATGCTGACAGATGCTCTCCACCAACTCCTCTTGTTGTGAATGTCTCGGCTGCACCCCCACAGCTCCCCCAATGGCTCGTCTTCGCCTAAGGGTTCTTGGGACCGACATGGTGGGCCTACACAAGACAATATCCTGAAGGTCCACCATACCAGCCACCATATCATACTAGCCACCGACAAGAACGATGTCGCAACAAATATGTACGATGACATGCTTTGCCCAGGTTGGAGATTCTGGGAGCTGCCAGCTACAACGGTTCGACACTCTCACACGAATCCCAAAGCAATGTGTAGCCTCAAGGGTCGTACCGAGCGCAAGTGTAACCAACGAAACGATCAAGATCTCGAAAACCACACGTCACCCCCAGCTCACGACTTTGGCAGGATCCAACATAACACACCCAGAATCCAGCAGCAAAACACGGCCAATGCAATCGACTTTCGTCACAATGAGTACGGCCACGCCCGTATTCAATGCTAAGTTGCAAGTGAGTCCGAATCTGCGAGTCGGTCTGGACGACAAAGTCGCGCAGAGATTCTAGGGTGACAGATGAACCCAACTATACGTCGAACGATAGAAGCTCAAAGAATTGATACGAATGCCGTAGCAGAAGTCAACTGGCGACACGACGGCAGCGAGAAGGTGGCTGAGACTGACAAGGATAGCTCGAAGAGAGTCAGTATATGAAGTGCCACGAAAACATTGTACTCTGTACCAGTCGAACAGCTTCGACCGAAACTTATGTGAACAGAGCACCGCAAAAGCACCCCGGCAATATGAAACATGGGGATCATGGCAGGAGTGAGACATCACAGAGCAGTTGCTCTCACCATCCTCTCAGACTACCATTGGCCCTGGATAGCATCCACATATCGACAGAGCGTCAGAGTGAGGAAATAACAAAGATAGATAGCCTAAAAGAGAGAAGAGGCACTTGCCGCAAAAGTACAACGTTGGTCACAAACGTGGCGTCAACAGAAGGCAGCGACGAATGCGTGGACTATGCACTTTGTAAACATTGGCACTTGGGAAGTGACCGTGTCAAGACAATAAGCAAACGAGGTGGCTCTCGAGTTCCATGACATGTACATAGATGGCACGCTCTCCTACCAGTATACGCAACCCGCGAGAGAGTCACAATCTGGCAAGACTGAGCAGAGAAGGGATTTCTTATGCCAGCTCCACCACTAAATGGGCAGCGCCAAACGCCACAACCGTATCAAGAACCTTCAACCTGATACACTTATAGAAGTTAATCTGGCCTCCCAAACGAGAGGTGCCGGTGAAGCAAGTGGGTCCGCCATACCCTATCTTCTGCATGCGGGCGGTACTCCTGAGAATTCTGATGTCCAGACACCTGGAGCAGAATGAGCCAGCTCGAGACGTGAGAACACTGGTCGACCATTAGGACGCCGCCCTATCTGAGCGAAAGGCTAGCTAGAGGAGGAAGACCAATATGGTCTGTATCGCCTCACGACCCCGATTTCTTGGTTCGCAGAATCGGCATAAAGGAGCCCCCCCCTGGCAGCGTCTGAGAGGGTCGAGCCCTCGTCCCTTTGGAGGGGAGCCTTCTGACAAACATTTGACCACGCTCCAGAGGGTGGCTCGGCGAGGACGCCCCTCAGGCATACTTCGGAGCAATGCTACAAATACGAAAATGTGTAGCGAACTCGAGGGCTTTGAAGAGACGACTGAGCACTCAGAACGCACATTGTTTCGGAGCGCAACTACTTGGGAAGCTACCATGCCCAGGCAGCATTAGCGTTCGGTGAAACGCATATCCAGAATTATCTGATGGATGCCATTCGTGACAACTACGTGGTGGATATCGGAAAGTGTTGTCGTGAGATAACGAAAGAAGAGTCACCGAGAGAGGCACCAAAAACAAGTAGTAGACTTTGGCTGGGTACCCAAAGAGAATATTCGACGCCCATCTCCCGCTTCAAGAAACAGCAAGAAAATGACATGATTGAAGGCATTTCCGCTTTGAAGGTATACCTCGAGAGTGTCCAACAGTCTGGGAACTCTCGAAAGTGCCGTGAAGCCCGGAGCTTGAGCAAGGAGGTTGCAGTTCCAAAAAAGAAAACACCCAGAAATGGGTCTGGTTAAACACTTTGAGGGCTTTGAAGATGCCATCCCAAAGAAGGCTAGACTTTCCAAACTATGTCCCGTTTCAACCATGTGTTCCAAGTGCAGCTGCAAGACACATTTCCTATGTGTCGCAAACACGGGTGTGCGGACACACGCTCGAACAGTGTACTTTCATCAATACAAAAAGCGTATAATGTCGATGAGTTCATTCACTTGTCCTTTCGTGTTCGAGCTCCTTGCAGCCTGTCGAGTGTTGGAAACGTTTTTGTAACGACACTATGACGCGAACTCACTTCAAACACACGTCATGGAGCCAAGTTAGCCTCGCTATACTATATCGATCACAACGATATGAGAAGAGGCGCTCCAAATTACTGTCGAGCGACGCTCATATCGCTTCGATGTAGCCTACTCCCGCGGTGCACGAGAAATAAATTTACAGCGAGTTGTGCGAGTCTAGAAAACAGAAGCGATGATTTGAATAAAACAAATTGGACCTGCCCGTATGACGGACAACAAGAGTGAGGAGACGCAGAGTAAATAGATGGCTAGGAGAACTACGCGTAGCTTGCGTCTCGGATTATCAGCGAACCTGAAAAGGACAGGTAATATTTGATTGGTTATCCATCACAGGGGACTCTTTTCTACCAGTGGTGTCTACGGCGGTTCATGCCTTGGGTCGCGGCAGAGGAGTTCTCGCAGGCTTCCTGTCACAGTTTGCTGCTCTAGCAGGCTGTCACGTGGCTCCTGTGCTCACAGTACGCGAGTAATCGATAGGACAGAATGAGGAATGATTACCCGCCCCCGCGGAAAGAAACGGAGAAGCGCAACATCCAAGTATGGATGCACAAACAGAGTATTCCGTTTTATTCGCGAAAGTAGAGCCAAATCAGCAGCAGTCAACTCGCCTATGTGCGCTTAAAGGGCATTGTAGCACCAGATGTTTTGTTATATGAAGCCGCGAGCCACGTCTGCCCATCGCGGCTTCAAAGACCATTTAACGTGGCGAGAGTAGAGCGACAGAGATACGAAACATACCGAGCTCATTAAGTAGAGCAAGTGCAGCTCAGCGCTCCGAAGAATCCCATCCACTTCTCCAACCTCAAGATTGAGGTTTTCAGATAGTGATCTTCGAGTGGCATGGCTACGAGACGAAATAGAGGAACAGGCGCTGCACACAAAGATTGATCTGCCCCTCCACAAAATGGTAACACGAGAGACTCATTGTATACACTCTGTAGGCGCGTGCAGAGGGTCAACTATTCGGGTCACCTTGGGCTCTCAGATCTGACATCGCTTGACCTTGGTACGACCTCACACGACGCCGCTAATGCATAGTGTCCTCTTAAAGCAGTGATGGTATAACCCGTCATTGCCGAGGCGTCCATCAGAACTTAGAGTGCTGTGGACTCTACTCTGATGCGTGCTCGATTCGGCCTGGCCTTTACGCGTAAGTACTTCTCTTCATTCGAATCTGAGAAGGTATCTGTCGGTACTTAGACCTCATGCAACTGTGCATATAGCCACAAAACTCAAGCAAAGTTCTCTGGTTGAGTGCAAAGCGCGAGGATTGCGCGGAGCTTACTCGCGGAGTTAGGTGACTGAGAGTGGATTTACAGGCACTGCCGCTCCACCGTTAGTCGATGACTTTGTGGACACTTCATGTAGCGAAATCTTCAAAGTGGCAAGCACTGGCATTCGTAAAAATGCAGCCTAGATGCGCGGGAGGACCTACTCTATGTGCGCACAGAGAGCGAAAAAGATCCACCACTATGTGGCGAGACTTCTATCGGCTCTACCAAACACGCAACAAGAAAAGGGATTTATGATGCCCACTAATTAGTGCGCGCAGATCCTCACTAATGTGGTTGAGGGGACGCATGTCTATTTGTGAAAGATTGGCTAAGAACTATTTGGTAACGACACGTGAGGAGCACATGATCATCAAGGGAGTTTCCTAGCCAGAGAGAAAGCCCAAATCATGAATACTAAGCGAACCGTGGATGAGACGGAGATTCAAGGAACTAAGATTGAGGGGCTTTGCCACTGGGAAAAAAGAAAAAGGAAAAAAAGGAGAGAGGGGGGAAGGGGGAGGTCACCTTCTGCAGCACTCCTCAGATCCACTTAAGAGAATACAAGTCCAGGAGGGACTCTATCTTGGTGATGGGCCGCAACCGGTGGAAGAGTGTTGGAGGCTGAGGCAGACTACCGGGCCGTTGGACAAGGACATTTCTATCCTGCAAAGATGGAAAGCGTACTGTCAGTTTACAATGGTTTACTGTACCGATGGAGTTTGAGAGGGATGGGGATAGGACGTTTTGGCCCAACTGCATGCCATCTATGTACAGAAATCAAGACCGTCCCTTATCCAAGGAGAACCACTTGATGATCTTAAGGAATGCGTGGCAATCGACATCAGCAATGGTCTGAGATTATGTGGGTGGGTGATTTCAATGACGATTTGGAAAGGGGAGGAAAGGGCTTCACGTTGGTTCCGATTGCAAGTTTTAGATCCGATTTTCTACAATCATGGAATCAGTGCCTTTAACACTATGTCAGAGTGCGTAAGGTAATCGATTACATCCTTGTTTTTGAAAACCTTTTGATGCTGTGACGCTTTGTGCTACCATCCTTCTGTGACCATTCTATAGTGACCACCGTGCCTGCTTTGTTGCACTTCGACTTTGAAACAGCTGTTTGGGTCTTGAACAGGCAGCGTCTACCCAAGCCTTGTCAACTAGAGGGTGCATTCCAAGAACCGACATCAAGTCACCACTACATCAAATCCAAGTAAGCTATCTTGACAATCATGGGATTCTTTCAAACGACTGTGGAGATTCAACCGGCACCTACTCATGCAGGAGGCTGAGGCCTTGGATCAACTCTGCTCTCTGCAAGCCTTCCACGCCGCCAAAAAGTGCCCAACCTATTCGCCCATTCCCAGTTCCCCAGCATTGACCCGTTACGACTGAAGTTCCAAGTTTTGACGATGGCCCTGCATGCACTCAACTGCAAGAACGACGTTACCAATCAGATTCGTCTACGCATGGAGCGAATCTCTGATCCAGCCTTTGAACTGCCCACCTCGTTGGAAGACTGCAAAGAAACTAAAGAAGCAAGCCCGCAAGGAACTTCGTGCGCGGGGTGGATGAGTGGAGAACAACAAGTTGCGCCAAGAGTTTCAAATGGAACTCCAAGCACAGTACGAATCTGAAGGTGACACGAGGTTGGCTAATGTGATGAACACGCTTGCGCAACGCTGAAGCAACTCGGAGAGCATGGCAAAAGGGTGCACACGCACGGGGTAAATGTCATGGTGCGGGACTGACAGCCTTTGGAAGTCCCCCGAGACCCCACTGCGCCGCAAAAACAGTGTCAAGACTGGATGTATGTTGAGGATCCCGAGGAAATGAACGCCATCTCCAGGCCACCTCCAAAAAGCATTCCGGCAGCTGAGGAGACAGAATTCCGATCGACTCCACCCTGCGGACCGATACAGACTTCTCCGCCAGTACTGCTACAGCCGATTCAATCCTGGATGGCGAATACGACATTTGCCCATTTGAAACGTCATTTGCTACTGCGTCTCCTCAGGCACCTGGCGCGGGCTTGTGACGGTGAGATTCCAGCAACGTTGACACAGGAACAGTTTGATGGGAAACTCAAGAGCTGGAATGAGCGCACCACCACCTCCCCATCTGGGCAACACCTCGGTCATTGGAAGTCACTCTTTGCGGAACACAGCTCGACCCAGAGTCTGAGGAAGGGAAGGAGCTGGAGGCTTTTCAAACACAGATCAAACAGGCACACTTCAGGCTCCTCACTTTGCTCTGGAACAGGGCTTTGCATACTCTAGATGGAACAAAATCGTCAACACCCTCATCCCAAAGGATGAGGGTGGTTGCAAAATCCATCGTCTGCGAGTCATCCATATCTTTGAAGCCGACTATAACCTGCTTCTAGGGTGAAGTGGCGTGAACTCCTCCACCATGCCTCCAAGCAAGGGCTGATCAACACAAGACAGTTTGTTCCGTTCCAGGAAGGTCCCATTGATCTCTGTTATATGGAGGAACTCGAGTATGAGTATCACGTTGCTGTTTGCACCCCCAATCAAGAATGACAATGACGCAGCTGCGGCTACGATCGGATTCTCATGAACATTGCCAGTCTTGCAACCGAAAGATGGGTATGCCGTGCGTGTCTGTAAAGTAAACGGCATGAATCTGGAACAGGCCCAGTACCATATCAAGACCACTTTGGGAACGTCAGTCACATTCTCGGTCATACGGAGGAAGATCCCTGGCACGGGTCTGGCCAAGGAGCTGGAACTCCCCAGCCTTATGGCTGTTTATTTCGAGCACACTATTTGATTGTTTCGAGCTATGCAACTGGTGCCACCTTTGCCAGCCCAGACGGATCAAGCAGGTCAAGCTCTTCATGACAGGGTTTGTGGATGATACGATTCAAGAACGAATTGCTTTCTGACAAACACGTTCCCACAGTCAGGTATTGGTGGAGAAGGCAACCAAAGATGCTCAGTGGTGGAGTGATCTTCTGTGGTCGTCGGGTGGCAAGCTGGAGGCTTCGAAGTGTTCCTTTCATCATCTCTGGTATGAGTTCCGACCCAGTGGCGACCAAAGCTGGTCTCGGGACTGACTTTACACCATCCATCAAGGTGAAATCCACTGATGGGATCGGAACGCCGATCAAACCAGTAGACAACTACAAAGATCACAAGTCACTTGGATGTTTCAAAGGCCCGGCTGGAAATCTCGTAGCACAGAAAGCAGCCTTGATCAAGAAATGCTCCCATTATACCAGAGTCTGAAGGGATCCCCACTGAATAGACGGGAAGCCAACATGTTCTATCGAAGCATCTTCCTCTCGAGCGTGGGTTACTGCTTGGAGACGACTTTCTTCAAGGATGTCGATCTCGATACCATTGAATCGGCTCCACGCCGAGCTGCCCTTCAGAAGATGGGGTATCGATCGAATACTGCGAACGTGATCTGCTATGGTTCCTGGAAGTTGGGGGGTATCGAAATGTTCGACTCGCTGACAAGCAGGGCATTGGGGTCATTCAGCAGTTCTGAAGCACTGGAGGACAGGTGCACTGACATTGGAGACCTAAGTGAAGTCACATACGCCTGGTTGCAATTCATGCCGGAATTGGCCGGCCAATCCTTGAGGATCTCGAAATCGATTGCCTCTCCCAGTCGGGCTGTTCCAGTGCATGCGAAGGTTCCTTAATAAATCCATTGGAGGCACGATTGAAGTGCATAATGCACACATTCCGCCGTTGCAGCGCGAGCAAGACTCCTACATTATGGACAGGGTGGGATGGTATGGAAATTTCTTCCGAGGCAGACCTGAAACGGATGAACTATGTGCGTCTGTACTTCCAAGTTGTCACGGTAGCTGACATCACAACGGCATGTGGCACATACATCCGGGAGGAGTTCTGGCATGGCTTTTCCAGTCCACTGATGCCTCGCACCACCTACTTCAAGAGATTTCAAGATTCGACCCAGGGATCCCAGGACTTGGTGGTTGTGGAGGAAAGCCTTATCCCTGTTCGCTCCGAATCTGACGTTGGATGTACCCCTGGGAGGTGGCTCGTCTCTGCTGACAAGCTCCGTATGCGCCACAGGTTCTTCTATGAAGTCGATGCAACGTCGTCTATCAACAAGTTGACAATGAAGAGTCCGAATTCTGGATGTTCCAACATCCATTCCGAACAAGGAACGGACAGTTCATCTCTGGGAGTTCGGAGATGAGACCTACCTCGACGCCAGCATCCTACACAACTCGGTGCCACTGGATCCCTACTTCCCCCGATCTTGCACATCTGTCCAGCCAGACTCTGGAAAGCGCGAGTTAGACCTGACCCTCTTCAAACAGCGTGCGACAGTGGTAGTTGGTAGTGGTTTCACAGCAGGCATGTCCACTTTACCACCCACACCGACAACATTTGAGGATTTCCTTGCCACTTTGGAGCCTTGGGAAACAGCTCTCTATACGAGCTTGAGTGGATGGTGGACGCCTACTCAGTCTGCAGATTGTCACAGCCATGCCTTCTGGGTGGCCAGCGATGGGCTGCCGACATTGAAGCCGGTAAGGCGAGTTTTGCATGGGTCTGGCAGACAACCGCGGCCAAATTGTGCTTCGGTGTTCTGGTCCAGTTTTTGGTATGGTTCCGACTTCCTACAGGGCCGAGGCCTATGGCGTTCTATCCCCTACTTGCCTTCTCCGACGATTGCTGGAGTTCTACGATCAGACCAGCATGAAGAATTATGTACACTTATGCGACAATGAGTCTGTGACGAACAAGTGCGCTAGCTGTCTCGAGTAATGAGGGATGGTACCCCAATGATTCGTTGAACTCCGACTGGGATGTCTTGCAGCAGATCGAGGATTCGTTCCGGGCTGCAGTCACTGTGCCCAAGATGGAGCACATCAAATCGCATCCAGGACAAGCACAACGCCATCGAAACACTACCTCTAAAAGCACAACTGAACTGCAGAGCTGACAAACTGGCAGGCAGTTACATGAACAGACACATCCAACAGGATCACTCCAAGGTACTCCGATTTCCGGCAAACCTGGCCCAGCTGCACCTTCCCAGAGGAACATGCACATACAAGCTTCCCAGAACCCTGCGGCATCTCAGGAACGACCAGCCCCTGTTCGACCACATTGTCAAACTGAATCCCGACTGGGACGAGGACACCCCTGCACTGGTTGATTGGACAGCCCATGGTCGAGCTGTCAACCGTCACGAGATCCACAAACCGACAATTGTGAAGTTTCTATTTCAATTGTTGCCAGTTGGGAAACGGGTTTTGTTTGTTTGTTAATCTCAACCGGTGCTGTGAGGGGTCGGTAACACGAGATGCAAGCAGAGCTCCCCTATCCTCCCAGCACCTAGGAATTGCTAGATTAGAATAAGTTACTACTGCACTACTCTATGGCTCCTCTCCTTAGTTGACAGAGAAGCTCGTAGTGCCCTCCCAGTCGGGGCTGGGAGCCAAAGATGAAAGACATGTGTGAGTTGATACGAGCAAATGAAATGGTGCTCAGGGCAGCTACCCGATGGGTAGTTGGTTCTCAAGAAGGGACAGAGTGATCCATCGGCGGTACTGGGTCATGTCCTCTTGAGAAAAGGTTGGAGTGTCATTGCGCAGGAGGCAGTCAATGAAAGCACAAGTGAAGACGCCGCAGTCGTAGCCGTTGAGTTGTGTAAGGAGTTGCAGGGGTAGATTCACAAAGGGACCAATCTCGGACGGGGAGGGCACGATTGTGCACTCGTTGGTGCTCATCGGCGAGGTATCGAAGGGTAGCTTGGAGAAACCGTGTGTTGGTGGCTCCTGCAGAATCGTAGGCTTGAATTCGCTGTTCCTGCATGAAGGCAACGATCACCATCCAGTGGCTTTGGTTGACATTTACTGGGAGAAAAAGTTTGTCGAGTGCAAAGACGTCTTGACCCGGGACTCGTCGGGACCACCGTTGAATGTTGGAGTAGCTGTAGCTGCCCTGAACGGTTGGATCAAGGTCACCCATGTTCAGCAGCTGAGTCATGAAAAAGGACGTAAAAACAAAGCTGGGACGGTGAGCATCAATGAGAGAGGCTTGGAAAGCGTCCCGCGCAACGAGGAGTCGCAGGAATCTATGGATGGCTTCGTCTTGAAGCCATGTACCATCACGGAGCGAGTGAAAGGCCCGTGAACTGATGTTGTTGGAGCAGCCAGCGGCAAGCTCAGGTGAAGCCCATGCCTCCCTGGTGCGTTCCCGTTGGACTCGAGTGAGTGGTTTGTGGAGTCGTTGGGGAGGGGCATGTGGTGGTGAGGCTGCCCGCAAGCTGGATGGAGAGTCCGGCGGAGACATATTCTGATGAGCCAAGCTCGTTCCCACGCTATCAGTATCATCGTTGTTGTCATAACGTGTGAGGTCCGGGGGTGGTTGGACCATGGATGGTTGCGTCCACCAGCGGTAGCTGCGTGATGTTGGTGGGGGCGACTCATGCTGTTCGTCGGTTGGAATGGGAGTGGCTTCTTGGCAAAGCTCGTAGATTGGTCGGTTGCTAATGTACTGGGCAATTGTGTTCTGTCGACGGCGAATGTATTCTTCAATGGGATACAGTCCCGCCGTTTTGAGTGCTCCAGCAATCGGTGGGTACACCCATTCGTCACCATGCTTTCTGTATGGCATTTTGCCAGCAATGCGACGGGCGACGCGATGATGAAAACCCTCTAATGTCTGGAGCACAGTGGGAGTCACAACCCACGTCTCACTGCCGTACAGTAACACAGACTGAACGATAGCTTTGTAAAACATTCCAACAACCCGTGGTTGCACACCAGTTTTCAAAAGTGGGCGGGAAATGAGGGCCCACTTTTGACGTGCCTTGCTGAGGTTCTTGTACACTGCAGGCCAATCACTGTTGTTGGCACATAAAATGCGGCCTAAATGGGTCCACCGGGATGACCCCAAGTATGATCACCACTGTCCTCGTTGTGGCGGTGATCACGAGACTGAAACCCATGTTTACCGATGCCCGCATGTTGACGTGGACTTGTGGCGAGGGACCATGCAACGAGCGATCAGCACAAGGTTGCGCAAGGATCCCACCGACCCCTTCCTCCTGGAAATTGCTCTGGATGGACTACAATACCACTTTGAAGATCGATTCCTCCACCCATGGCACTACCCTGACAGGTATAGGGACCTCGTTGACACTCAAAATCTCATTGGTTGGGACAACTTCCTGAGAGGACGTTTGTCCACGCACTGGGCTAAGCATCAAGATGCATATCTGCATTGGGTCGGCTCCCAGGAGACCACCAAGACAGGGCAGCTCTGGGTCACCAACCTAGCCTCACTGCTCATCCAGCAGTGGTGGAACCTGTGGGAGGATCGAAATGCTGCCAGGCATGGCAAAGACAAGGAAGACCAGTGGAAGAAGAAGCACGAACAGCTTCAGCGGGAGGTGGAACTCATTTACGAGAAAGCGGATCTGATCCCAGCGGAGCTGGTGGACTTTATTTTCAAACGACCACTTGACGAGCAAATGGCAAAGGGCCCAGGCGACATCAAAGCGTGGCTTGCCAATTGGCTGCCCGTCGTCGACAAGGCACTCAGGGACGAGCATGCACGCACAATGCAGAACAATGACACAGGGTAACTACGCACGGAAGGGGTCCTGCCGTAGAAATAGATGGCAATCCAGCCACGGGTAGTTCGTTAGCTGCAAAGCACCCTCCGGAGTTTTTAAACTTCTCCGGTGGGGGGCTTGCACTAGGCCGGTTCCTATGTGGGCGTCCTTGTACGTCTGAGGTACTCCGGTTCAATATGGTTCCGTTCAGCGGGTGGTCTATTGAGGTGCAGCCTAAATAATAAAACTTCGTTATTTTTTTAATGTTACAGGAGCCCGCCAGTTTTTGGAACACAACATGGACGTGCACGTTGTGGAGGTCCCAAAAGATATGTTGTCTGTAATTCAGATTCTTGTCAAGAACCAGATCTATTCAGTCCCATACGACTATCGCGACGATACAAGTGTTTTCAACGGGATCAAGATGCTGCCTTACAGTCCCGCTGCGAAGTCGCTCCGTGTTGCCAGAGCATACCAAGACGGCTTTCGGACGGAGGAGTCAGCTCTATGTACTCTCCTTGGGTATAAGAAGCTCACCAACGATCAAGGCAGAAAAAACATTTTGAAACTTCGTAGCTGGTGCCTCCAGACAGCCCTCCACAAGGCAGTCGGGAAGGAGGCCTTATCGAGGACTACCATGCTTTCGATCAAGCAGATTACGCCACAGTACCTTTGACACAGACTTGAAGGAGGTGAATGCGAGTCACATTGAGCTTACTCCAAACTTCCTAGCGGATATCAGTTACTCAAAGGCAAGTTAGTGTTCATAGAGATCCCTCTGGACCAAAATGGGATATTTGGGAGGCACCACAAAAATGCTCGAGATTTGGATGGTCAGCTAACTTACACCAAATACGGCAATGCAGTTGTCGGTCCCATGTCACTCTCACGTGAGGTGGGATACATCACCCATGTTGGGGGAACCGACACCTCCGAGTGATGATCATACTGGTACAAAAAGCGCTGAATCTTTGATCCCAATAAGATGCTCGGGGATCTTGTCTTTTGCAAAGCAGTATGCACGTATCTACCCCCACTTCACTATGATTCCTTCTCCAATTCAACGGATAAGGACCTCCCCCCGAACATTGAACGATAACCTCCGGCTCATCCACCCCATGATTTCTACC
>CAICTM010002452.1:7500-14513 GCA_903772945.1 Seminavis robusta | reverse complement strand
AAAGAAGAAGCATCCGGCATTTACTCGATGAAGCTTGTAAGCCTTGGCTGTTCCAGCGAGGTTTCCTTCTTTGGTATCCACTGCTGGTCCCGTCTCTTCAACTGTAGGTTGTCTGGACCTGTGCTTGTTGGGATTCCATGGAATCACTCTTCTCCTTCCTCATCGGAGTCAATGTCTGTGGCATACTGTTTGGATTCCCTTGTTACTAGCCCTGGTGCGTTCCCATCCTCAGAAACTTCATCTGATTCCTTGGACTCCACTGAATCTTCGTCCAAAGAGTCTCCATAGACTTAGAGGTAGCTCTCATTTCCAATGACACCATCCACTCCTGAAGGCAAACATACAGGTAAATTCCAAAAAGGTCACCCCACAGGTCTTGGGGGTGGGGGGAAAAAAAAAAAAAAAATTTTTTTAAAGGATTTGGCGTGTTTTCTTACCCTCACCGTATGCCTTCTTTTCGACAGCATCAATGACTGAGCGAGGCATCGGCAGTATGCGGACATGCTGTCGCGTGTTCACTTCAAAGGTGACGAGGTCCATCACACTGTGTCCAACTTGGTGGTTGTCCATCAATGGAACAGAGAAGATGCAAATCCAATCGCCTGGCGCTATTATTCCATGGAGTTGGGCTTGTCTGGTTCGTGGGAAGCGAGACAATATCTCCCAAAGGTGTACTGATTATCTTTGTAGCTTGTTGTGGTTCGACCCTCCAAGATTTGCCTGAGAGGATACACTTTAGAGATTCCATCAAGCGCGGGGTAGAGGTTGAGTTTACAGTTCACATCGTACACCAATTCCACAATCCACACCTTTGGCATCACCATGAACGGGTTGAATGCCAGGCCTGCCGGATGCGGCTCCTTCAAGTTCGATGATTGCGCTCGGCGGGACCACTGTGAGTCTGATCCGCTCCATGGTTGAGCTCGAGCTCCATGTCGTTCTGGACAGGATCCATCAGGCTCTTGAACTCCAGCTCGCACTGGATTTCTTGGATCTTGAAGTAATTATTCCCATACCGATCGAAAATCTTGTCAATGGCGGCATAGAATGATTTTCCCTTCCTGTTGTTCAGGTAGGCTGATTCTCGGTTTCGGATTTGCAAGTCGGTTAATGCTAGAAAAGCAATCTCACAGACATAAAAACCATCCATGCATCCGGTCAAGACCCTGTGTGGTGCCACCAGCCCATCCGGAACAGTATGAATACTGTCGGTCACTGGCGGTGGGCGTCTGCGTGTAGTAGAGCCCTTGGCCTTTCCCATGTCGCTCCCGAAATTTAATTCGGCGCGATCGATGCCCTCCAGCTTGACGGGACAGTCGCGAATTTGACCTGTCCTGATCATGTTGCGGTATCCCTCCAAAGATTGTCGCTGGAGGTTGTGGTACTGATTTCTTGCGAGAAATGTACCCTTGGCTTGCTTTTTTGTAAAGCCTTCGAGGTTGCCCTGCACCGTCTGGACCAAATTCTGGAACTCCGGTGAAAACTGGTTGAGTTTGGCCATGTGATCCAGTAGGGCTTGCTCAATCAGCACGCCATACCGACCTTTGGCGGTCCTTCCATACCAGGTATGGACGGATCCCAGTTGGGCGGTAGTGGTAGATGGCGTGGTCGACTCTTGAGTCCATGAGGACATAGGATCCATCCTGTGCCTTGACGCAGTCATCCACACAAAGAGACAAAGCGTTGATATTGGCGATGCATCCTGGATTGGAATAGCCATTGCCGTAAGGTGTGTCACCTTCCTGGGTAAGCTTGGTGCTTCCAACATTGGGAGCCATCTCGAGTGGGTCCGTGGGAGATAGCCGCTTGTTGCGGTAACAATCTTGTACCTGCGCTCTCACTTTGACGAGTCAGTCCGCCGAGGTGGAATCTGCCACTGTCGAGATACACTGTGTTGGCTCCATCAGGAATGAGGTTCTTGACCGACACTCCTGCAAGATTTGGCTCTGCCACTCCTGTGAGTTCGGCATCTGCCACTCCTGGGAACTCAAACGCAACTTGATGGTGCTGGTCTTCGACTGATAGTGAGTCTTGGTCTTGGAAATCTTCATAACAGTTGCATCGCTGATTCTCCCGCTGACGCCGGCTGGGTCCACGGTACAAGCAGCGAAATTCATTCTCTGTATCTGAGCTGTAGTCGGAACAGCAGCTCTGATCATCGTCTTGGCCATCCCGAGGGATCACTCCTTCACATGGAGTTGTTTGAAAGACGGTGTCAGGGAAGGCAGAACGACTCACAAATATATTATGGGTTTCATTGTACCGCTGAAGGATAAGGTCGGATCCGATGCTTACACCGTCAGGACCTCCCTCAGCAAGCTGATCATGGCCGTAGCCGGAGTGATAGCTTTCTTCGGATGATGTCTCATCTTGCCTCCACTCCTGTGCATAAAGCGGGATGCCTCCAAGGAAATCGGTAGCGAATGCTCCCCAGTCGATGGAAGCTTCCGGCTCACTGTCGGTAGTGGAATCATCTCTGCCCATCAGGGGCGGGACTCCATCAACTTGATGGTGCTGGAAGTGAAACTGCAATGACCCTGCCGCGCTGGCCTGTGAGGCTTGGCTTGACATGGGGAACTGCTGAAAGTTCGACTGGCTCGTAGGAGGTGGAGGGACTCCACTGAATCCACTCCTGCTCGAAGAGTCTCCAGCTGGAGCTGGAGCTGGCGCCGTCACCACTGTGGTGGGCACTCCTTGGAGTAGCTGCATCTGGTGTTGGTGATACTGTGGCATGAAGGACTTCTTCATGCCATTGAACTTGTTGATGGCCCATTCAGGCTTGGGGATCTTCGACTTCACCTTGCACTGCGGAAGTTTGTGATCTGGGCTTCCACAACAGTAGCAGGCTTCGCCTGGCTGGGACTGCTGGTAGAAGACAGCAGCTGGGAGCCCTTCCTTCATCTTCTTGGGATCAAAAGGAGGTGGCTTGGGATTGGAATATGGTTTCCGTTCCCTGCCCTTCCGCTGTTCCAACCATTCTTTGCTTGGCTTGAACCTGTCATTGGACAGAGTCTCCCTGAGATGATCCAGGGTAGAAGGAAACTGGATTGATCCATCCATGGCATAGGTTGAGGGGTAATTTGGTTTTGGATTAAGCTGTAAAGCAAAAGTGAGGTCTTTCTGGTGGTGCATAGCAATTCTTGTGATTGAATTGGATATAAGGACCCCCGTAACACTTTAGACCTAAAACTCCCTTGGTTCCTTGCATCATGAATATGCATGCGAACCGGACTAGATGTTTAATACACGAGTCAATAGTAAAGAGGTGTCAGGTATATTTCCTCCAACACCAGGTAGAAACGGTCAATGACGATGATGACAACATTGCGAACCATCAGAAGGATGAGCCCGAGAAAGGATCATCTAGTGCGGAGGAACCATTCATCTTCAACAAGCGGCATATGAAGACTGACAATCCCACCGAATCAGGACTACCTCCTGAACAGATGATAGAAAGAACATTTCTCATGCCGCCCGCAGAAGATGGAACCCGAGTAAGAGCCAAGATCCTTGAAAGAGTCAAATACCACAAGGAGAAGGTTCAACAACATCCCAACATGATCAAGTTCAAATGCAGAGTCAACGACGAGTACGAGGAGATCGTAGCCTACAACGATATCGTGGACTACATTGAACAAGACCAAACTTGGGATGGCACATGGAAGTTCCGCAAGATCTTGGATCATCAAGGTCCCATCAGATCATCTGACAAAGAACGATACAAGGGTTCGCGGTACAACGTCCAAGTTGAATGGGAAACCGGGGAGATAACTTGGGAGCCTCTCACCACCAAAGACAAGATGGGAGTACATGAGTCTGATCCAGTCACGGTCACCATCTACGCTGAAGAACACGGTCTGCTAGACACAGTTGGATGAAACTACCAGGACTCAAGAAGATCGCAAAGACTCAAAAGCGACTCGTACGAGCGGCTAACCAAGCAAAACTTCACTCCTTCAGGACCAAGCCCGTGTTCATGTACGGATTCCAAGTTCCGCGCAACCATGACCAAGCCATGGAACTAGATGCGCGCAATGGAGATACCAAGTGGAGAGATGCCGAGATGATCGAACTCAACCAGATTGATGAGTACGAGACCTTCATCAACAAAGGAAAGGGACATAACCCTGGACCAGATTGGAAGAAGATCCGAGTGCACATGGTGTACGCAGTCAAACACGATGGGCGACACAAAGCACGGCTTGTCGCTGGAGGACATCTCACTGATACACCAGTAGACTCCGTCTATTCCAGTGTGGTTTCGTTACGTGGGATTCGTATCCTCACATTCCTCGCAGAACTCAATGATTGCGAAGTATGGGCAACAGACATCGGAAACGCCTACTTGGAATCATTTACGAAAGAGAAGGTGTACGTTGTTGCAGGGCCCGAGTTTGGAGATCGAGAAGGATGCACCCTCATCATCAGCCGTGCCCTATACGGACTCAAGTCTTCTGGATTACGATGGCATGAACGATTTGCAGATGTTCTTCGTTCGATGGGATTCTTTCCTTCAAAAGCCGAATCAGACATCTGGATGAGAGACAAAGGGAGCTACTACGAATACATCGCTGTGTACGTAGACGACCTCCTTATTGTCAGCAAAGATGCATCCAAGATCATCGCGACATTGGAAGGGGAGCACAAGTTCAAACTAAAGGGAACCGGTGCCATCAGCTTCCACCTAGGATGTGATTTCTTCCGTGATGAGAACGGAGTACTGAGTTACACACCTCGCAAATATATTGAGAAGGTACTCAGCAACTACCAACGGTTCTTCGGACACATGCCCAAACAAGCCTCATCTCCACTCATCAAAGGAGATCATCCAGAGACTGACACAACAGAGCTACTCGATATGGACACACAAAAGATATATCAATCCCTCATCAGTAGTCTACAATGGGCAATCCAAATTGGAAGGTTCGATATCGCCACGGCCACCATGACGATGTCCAGATTTCGGGCAGCACCAAGAATGTGTCACTTAGAACGAGTCAAGAGAATCTGCGGGTACCTTTCCAAGATGCGACACGGCATCATACGCATCCAAAAGGAGGAACCGGATTACTCAGCGATTCCTAAGAAAGAGTACGAATGGGAGTACTCATGCTACCATGGTGCCAAATAAAATCAACCGCACAACGCACCGGTACCTCGAGGCAAACGGGTCATTCTCACCACATATGTGGATGCGAACCTCTACCATGATCTCATCAGTGGACGGTCAGTTACCGGAGTTCTACACCTAGTGAACAAGACTCCCATTGACTGGTTCAGCAAGCTACAGTCAACAGTCGAGACCGCAACGTTCGGATCCGAATATGTTGCAGCCCGTACCGCCACTGAGCAGATCATTGACCTACGAAGCACATTCAGGTACCTAGGAGTACTGGTCGACACGCCGACCATGATGTTCGGAGACAACGAGACGGTAGTCAACACCGCCTCAATGCCACACTCAAAGATTCTCAAAAGACACAATGCGCTTTCCTACCACTGTACTAGGGAAGCTGTTGCTGCAAGTATCTTGAGATTTCATCATATCCCTGGATCTACTAACCCTGCAGATATCCTCAGCAAGCACTGGGACTATACATCGGTATTGCCTATGCTGAATGCACTACTGTTTTGGTCAGGAGATACCAAGGATTGCGGTAAGAAACACTCAGAGTCGACAGTCGCCACTGAGGGGAGTGAAAGCGTTACAGTTCCTCCCACGACTCAGAGTATCCGTGAGTAGATTGAGTCATGCTTTATGAGTCAACACAATGGAACAGAGAACGCTGGCAAGAACACGTTCTCAACGAAACCAAAGGACACGGTAAACTGGAGTATTCGACAGGAGTAAAGCATCCTGCCAACGAACCGTTTCCCGCAGATACCACGTTGACTTCCATATGAATCAAGATCAACTACCATGATGCATTGATCTTACACGCTACGAACTAGCTTTACTGATCGCATCAATCAAAGCTCACAACACAGATTATGAATTACTAAGAAGCGAACTTTGCATTTACTTTGCACTCGTCTTGAATAGTTGCAGCTGATCTTGTTGGGTGGTAGCTACCTCTACAAGATCCCTCTATTCAAGTAGTATTTCCTCACGTTAGCACTCTCTTTCCAAAAGGCAAGGCTGTTCCAACATTGGAAGCAATGACTTCTGCTCTCCACTCAGGGAACCGAAACATGCCAACTATGAAGAAGCACTGGCTCAAGTGGCACACCAGGCTGGGACATATTGCCTTTCACATGTCAGAAAGCTTGCTCTTGGAGGATTCCTAGACAACGTTGCCCTTGGTCTAAGCCATTCCAAGGTACCTACTGCTCCCTTATGTTCATCATGTCAGTTTGGGAAGCAAACCAGAAGGCCTGACGGTAGCACCATCACAAGGAAGAAACGAGCGAAAGTTGGAGTCCTCAAGGAAGGACAACTCAAGCCCGGTGATTGAGTGTATTGTGATCAATTGGAGTCACACCTCCGAGGGAGGCTGTTCCATACGGCTGGAAGAGAGCCCGACAAAGACAAGTACTGTGGAGCTACAATCTTTTGTGATGCTGCATCTGGTGTCCTTCATGTTGAATGTCAGGTAACCCTCAACGCCTCAGACACCATCAATGCTAAGGACAGCTTCGAAAGATTCTTTCGAGACATGGTGTGGAGGTTGACTCTTACCATACTGACAATGGCATTTTTAAGAGTAGCCGATTTGTCAATGAGATTATGGAGAACTCTCAGTCGATTCGTTACAGTGGAGTGGTGCAAAATGGCAGAATGGTGTCTCCGAGGGAGCCATTCGAATCTGGCAAAGGCACGAACAATAATCCATGCGTCTCTTTAGTGGGGACAAGCCCTGACCCCAACTCCAGGACCTCACCCCAGCTCCACAGAATTTGGCCCTTTTCACCCCCTAGGGTTGGGGTTAGGGACTGACGGTGGTCCCACGAGATCCGCGGCGTCGACATTACCGGGGCGGAACCCGGAACCTCCCCCGCCACCCCCAGACCCC
>CAICTM010002452.1:0-2500 GCA_903772945.1 Seminavis robusta | reverse complement strand
ACCACACCTGATCCAAGATCATGTTACCCCGTGATTGTAGGGACTGCGAGAGCCCTCAACCACAACAGTCGATAGGTAGATCGGCAACTGTTGACTATCGCTCGTCGCGATGTGACGTATCGAACTCCTGATTTCGCGCGATTGAAGATAACTCACTGGATAACAGACGGATTTCCTTGGTTCCAGCACGTAACCTGTTCAGTTCACCGTGCTCTTTTCACTGGTATCTCTTGGATGTACACAGTTCCGGCCGGAAACTGTTAGACGATCGTCGTACCTTGATTCGGTTGAAGATGGAATCCCGCGCAAGCACATCTTTCCTGTTAGAGCTGTCTCGATGCTCTTATAGTGTAGCTAGAGACTGATTCTTAGCCCCTCTTCTCTGTTGCAGTTTAACTCATACACTTGACTGATAGTCTGGATCAATTGTGTTCATCAATCTGACATGACGTATCTTGCTTCGAACTCGAGATGAGACTTTAGCTTTTCAGTGTTGTTTGCTAGTAAGACTGCAGCTTATTGGGGAGTAATTTGGGTTTTGATTAAGCTGAAAAGCATAAATGAGATTTTCTGTGGTGCTTACGCAATTCTTTGTGATTGAATTGGTTATAAGGACCCCCGTAGCTCTTTAGACCTAAAACTTCCTTGGTTCCTTGCATGATCAATTTAGATGCGAACCGGACTAGATGATTAATATACGAGTCAATAGTAAATATGTGTCAGGTATGTTTCCTCCAACAAGCGGCATGGGAGGTACATGATCCTAACTACACTGATATTCTCACTTCTGTGGGCGGCGCCTCTAATGCGAATCGTGATGTTGCCTCTCGCCCCATGAGCCAATTTTGCCTGCGTTCACCTGTCACCTTTGGCCTCGTTCTCCAGATTGACGAAACGAATATCTACAATGGACATTCACTCTACGCATACCCCGTGAATCCTAGCAAGGTCTCTCCCTACGACAATCTCTCCGCTATCGTGGTGGGGAACGATCTTCTAAGCGCTATCACGTTGGTCCTTCCTATGTCGGCGTTAGAGCGCACGGCTGACGTAAACTGCCACAACATGACAGTTATTGGAGAACAATAGTCTCACCGCGTTTCCGCTCCTGTGCTACACATTGGCCCCCACGGCGGTGGTGTCCCGGATACTGATACCTTCTGGGTCTGCCGTGTGATGCCTCTGCCGTCCTATCTCTCTGAAGCCTTCCTTGTGGCCCGTCCCGAAGTACAGTCTTTCCCAGTTCTGTGCGGAAGTCCTAACCCCTGAGTTGACTCACCCGGATCCTGCACGACAGGCTGCCATCACCCCTTTGGTCCACTGGTTCAGCGCCTGTTGTACGTTGGTCGCGGGAGGCCACACGTCCACTAGTAATGCTGCTTGTTCGCCGCGCCACAGCGCTCTAACGCTCCAACGAAGCCGAACGGTACACTCCCCTCTGGCGGCTGGCGCAGTATCCCGGGCCTGACAACGCAACTTCAACGCGGAATCACGAACCTAACGTTACATGGAGCACCGTCGAACACAACTCCAGTATGACCTTGAGAAGAGCAACAAAACCTTCACGGCTAAATTCGGGGTCGCACTTGCAACTCGCGTCCACAACCTCTGCAACGTTGCCGATGACGCCAACCTCCCCGTCATTCACGGTCTGCTCGCGAAGTCCCACAAAGGGAATGAACACGGAATCTTGCAAGCCCAACTCGGCGAACGCACTCAGGCCTCGGCACTACCCATTACCCTCGCGAACAAACCCTTAGTCACTGGACACATTCTGGACCTTGTCTTCCGCAAGTACTTCGTGAACGGACAAGGGACCACCTTGGGCAAAGGCCTCTCCCACTTCTCAGTGGTGTGCCAAGTCCATTCGGAAGCGAAGGCGGTCCATGACCTGGCTGCTCGAGCGGAGTACGTTGAGAAGGGACCCTCGGTCACCTTGGAAGAAGCCATTGCCATCACTTCCAACGACGTCAAATTTCCCACCAATGGTCGCATTGCGGAGGAGAAGCTCTATGGCTTCTCCATCATGATAGACGTATTCCATGGAGGAAACCATACCGTCTCACGCTCGGTGCATGATGTTGCCCTCTCGCTTGGATCCTACCTCCACCATCCCTGCTGCTCTGCACCGAGTGTGCGGTGACTTGTTGCGGTCACATCCTTTCGAGTCCAAACAAGATTACTTCCTTGGGGTCAACGAAGCTATCCTAATCCCGGGCGCTGCTGCCCCCACTTTGGTACGCTGACTAGACTCGTTCAGTCCTCCCGTGCCTTGTCCCTCGCTGAGCTCCCTGCGCACTGGTACTCGTTCTTCAAGCTCGCTCCCGCGCAGCAGAAGCCCGCGGGACAAACCAACACCGGGCGGGAGCACACCCAGTCACCAAAGTCCACGGCGATGACCTCTTGAAGCGTTTCCAGGACTCGTGATTCTGCTCCATCACGGAACTGACCAAGGACAATCAGTACACCATTCCCAAACACGGTGGCCAGGACGTCTGCA
>CAICTM010002451.1:0-14527 GCA_903772945.1 Seminavis robusta | reverse complement strand
GTGCCTCTGTTGTCCACCGTATCGTCGTCGATCGCATCAACATGGAATCCCGAAAGGGGGTCGTCGCTACCGGAAGAAGTGCCTCCAACATTGGCCGCCGCCACAGCGCTCGAGGGCATGGAAGAGCGAGACCGTAAACCCACGAGAAAGAGGAACCAGATCTTCGGTAAAGGCAGCATGCTTCGATTGTTCGAATTCTTCTTGACGTGTGGATGATATCGGCGTGGTAATCTAAGCAGTCTGTCCAAGCAATCGTTGCTCGGGTGGGTTAGTGGTTGTCGACGGTAGAGGCGGTTTCTAAAGAGGTGACTATTTCTGGGGAGATGGAGTGGACTGGAAACTCGAGGTCGGGGGCAGTGGAGGGGCTAGCTATCTGGAGGCTGGCAAGATCGATCGATCGATCAGAGTTGGTGGTACATATTGGAGGCAAGAGGGCAAGTGTCGTGGTTGGTGTCTGTTGCTTGAGATTAAACGGGATAGTTCTGTCACTGGGTATTGGGTAAACCACTGTAGTAAGCTGTAAAAGCTATTCATCAGCGGGTCACCACGAACCCAATGTCCGTAAAAGGCCGGGACGGAGCGCCACCCAATCTTGGTAATGAGGCCTTGACTGACTTGACTGTGCATGTTTGTACTCCAGCGAATTAACAGTAAGTTCTGTAGTCAACACAAGAAATCCTCTTTGTTCGTCTTCTCTCTCAATGGTCAGATGTCAGATGAGCTTATTGCTGAAATCAGGCTACCACAGAGACGGTTGCATCAACACTTTTTGTGACACCACGGCACCCAAACAAAATCCTGGTTAGTTAGAGGAAGGTGATACCAGTTACCAGGTAAAACAGAAGAGGGCACCGGTAGAGCGGTCAGAACCCGTTGGTTTGAGGCTGCGCCCCACACCCCACAGCTCACCCCACACACAATGGAGAGTCTCGGAGTCGAAGTCGTTCTAAATTCTCCGTACACTAGATAAAATTTAAAATTAGGTGTTCTATTGCTCAGTAGCTTATATTGTTATCTTGCTTTCTACAGTGGCTGCAGTGATGAGTGATGAATGATGACTGGTATGGTGAATGGTACATCGTACCGGTATGGTGGAGCGTGGGGGCTACATGTGCATACATGGGGGGATGGAGTGATACCGTATACCGGTAGTTGAAGAGTTGAACGAAGGAAAGGGATTGTCATTGTTTTACAAAGCTGCCTGTTTTCTGTTTTTGGTTTTTGGCCCTTGTTCTGGAATTCTCTGAAAGCGCGACTGTGCATGTTTGTACCGTACTCCACGGAATTACAGTCCAGTACAGCGTGAACCTCCGCAAGCAGAAAGCGCGGCGGATACTAGTACCATAGCTTAGCTCGTAGACGGAGTGGACCCATGGACCCCTTTTTGTGACACCCATATCCCCAAATCTTCCCCAACCACCAGAATGTTTTGCTTTTCTGGGAGGCCTCCTTTAGAGTAGTAGTCGGTAAAGAAAATACAGTATGATTCAAGTCTCATTTGGTGGGTTGTGTGGCGACACCCAAACCGAATCCTGTTTAGGCCTGATCACGAAAAGAGGAAGGTGGGAAAATAAAAAAGGGGTAGAACGATCAGAACCATTACCAGGTACTGTCCTTGGTTTGAGGCTGCACCCCTCGATCGAGTCGTCCGAAAATCTCTTACAGTATTAATAGGCTTACAGTAGCTTCTCCAGAAAGGAGAAGGAAAGGTCATTGGTTTCTCAGCTGTTTCAGATGTATATGTATGAGCTACCGTATGTATGTATGCATACATGTACAGTACATACATTGGTGAATGCTTTTAACCAACAGTGGTCTACAGCAGGTCACAGCGTCAAAGGGCTTGCAATAACTACTGGAGTAGTCGAGTAGACTAATAATGAATGGACGAATGAATGCTGGCATCTGGCATGCTTTGAAGTTTCACCGAACACCGAACAGTGGTCACAGTGGCCACATCGCTGCAAGCGTGTGGGACGGCATTGATTTTCTCCATCCCCCAAGCTCTTGAGGATTCGATTCGATTGATTCGAGTTGCGAGTTTTACGGCAGAGCGCATTTATCGAAGCTGAAGTTTGCTGGTCTCTTGCCTCTTGGCTCGATGCTTGATGGCGCGGATATAACAAAATCGCAGCGGCGGCAAGATCATAAATCCGCGATGAGGTAAAGCATTAAACAGCATTCTTTTGTTTGTCGTGGTGCGGTTCCGCGGTTCCTGCTTGCCTCTCTGAGGTGTGGCTATTGTTGTACATGTAGTCTAGTACATCAGCTCTACATGTACCGGTACGATGTTCTCGCTAGCATTAGCTAGCTACCGTACGGTACCCACCCGAGGCGATGCGGGCTATGGCTAAATGGAGCTGCCCCCAAGCTCTCTTTGTTGCGTGCATTTACCCAGCAATCTTCTTTTTGTCTGCATTTTCCATCACGAAGCCCCAATTTCCTCTTATGCATAGAACGATGCCGGTACGAGTGCTAATCGCTACTTCTATCCTTCTCGTCCTTGGCTCGTCACAAAGCTCTGCCATCCGCACTTTGGGCCTTCTCCATCCGAGCCCAACCTGTCTCTTGTTCGTGGAGGGGAAAATGTGAGCGCATGCCGCGGGAATAAAATGTTAAGTCTTTCAGACCTTGTTCCGAACAAATTCGGCAACAAAAATGAGACTGTCGCCGCTCCCAGGCCACTTTTAAACTTCACGAGACAAGATCGCGAGGCATAAACTTGTTGCCGATGGATCGATCTGTTCGATCATGAAGCCAAGAGCAGTATGTCGTGTCGGTGTGTTGGCAGTGATTGCCGCCGCCATGGCAGCGGCCAATCCTGCCAGCGGTAGTAGAAGGACCACCCAGGACGGACGGCGCCTCCTTTGCTCTACCTTGGAGTCGAATAGCGATGCCACCGAGACCAGTCGTAGTACTAGTAGTGTCAATTGCAGTAGCAGCAGCCAAGAATTACTGTCTGTCAGGATCCCCAAACCCATCTCGGATCACACGGCGACGTTGGTGGGCGATGAAAATGGCGCCCTCATTTATCTGGCAGGTGGTTGTGATGATCCCTATGGCAACAACATTTATGACCCAACCTTTCAGATTTTCTCTTGCGGTTCCATCTCCGATTCCTTCTACGCATTTGACCCGCTAACCGAAGATTTCATCAGTCTGCCTCCTATGCCAGTAGCCCGCTATCGACACGCCGCTGTGGCCATCAAAAATCAACTCGTATTGTTGGGAGGAAGGACACTCGCAGATGACCTGATTCCACAGGTAGATGTAAGTACTCCTCGTACCGAGCCAGCGGCAAAAGAAAGGGGATTGCTAGCTTTTTGCTAGCTAGGTAGCAGAGGTGCTAGCAGAGGTGCATTTTTTGTCCCATTCCATTCCATTCATTCATCCTTTTTTCAAATCTGTATTATTGCAGGTGTTTGACATGAATTCCCAAAGCTGGTTTTCCTTTGCGCTTTCGTCCGATGTCGTGGCAGCGTCTGATCTAGCTTTTTGGGACAATGGCACACATGCCTTTTTTGCAGGTGGATATGATGTCACCTATACCGCCTTGAAGCAAGTGTTTAGTTTGCACAATTTACATATTGGAGCGTTCACAGTGACTCGGCTGGCAGATCTTGTGGAAGCACGTGGGGATGCGGCCGGTACTATTATCCATTCCTCGGGATATGCCTACGTGGGAGGTGGCTTTACACACGAAGACAACTTTTGTGCGCCCCTGGCCAGTGTGGAACGATACAGCCTTGGGGACAACTCTTGGATGGGCGTGGCGGACCTACCGGATGCACGTGCAGACATGGTCCTGGTCAGTCTCCAGGACACGGTTGTTGCCATGGGAGGAGAACGTCAGGTGGAAGACATTTGCGACCTTGTAGAACCCGAACCAAGTGATTTGGTGGTGGCCGTGGACGATGTGTCCGTGTTGGAGGAGATGGATACCATGTGGCGGAGCATTGACTCTTTGGCAGTCCACAGGTTTCGATTTGCGGCTGCGGTTCACAACGACATGATCTACTCGTTTGGAGGACAAATGGCCTACGACGAAGAATGCGAGTGTCTGGCAACGACAGATGAGGTGATTGCGTATACGGCAACAAGTGCCCCCGCGCCAACGTTTGCTCCCGTCACACCCGTCCCCACGTTTCCCACGGATACCCCACGAGACATGGCGGTGCGTATGGAACTGGAACGCGTCGTTGGCGGGGTAGTCAACAATATCGTGGGACCATACAAGATGGCCATGGATTGGATCCTGTATGACGATCCCATGCAACTGCAGCAATACGATACAAACTTGGTTCAGCGATACATTCTGGCCCTGTTCTACTACCAGACATCACAGGATGCTCCATGGGTATCCTGCAATCCTCCGGCTGCCGGCGAAAGTGATACGTGCGTCTTTTATGAATACAAGAGGCTGGACGATGGTTCTTCCACGCATGAGCCAAGAGAGGAATCCCATATCCGATGGCTTTCCTCGAAACATGAATGTGAATGGGCAGAGATTCTGTGTGACACAGGTTTTCGGAGAAGAGTCATTGCGATTGATCTTGGTACGTTCGGACCCGCTCAGACTGATATCCCCTGATCGAGTCTGTGCTCACAGTCGCAACTGCGGTTTGCTAAATTATCAGTGGGGCAAGACCTTGGAGGAACAATGCCAAGCGAGTTGAGGCACCTTGAATACTTGTTGTGGTTAGTGCATTGCGTGCTTTCATTGAGACCAGCTCTGTCTTGCGCCGTTCTGAATGATGAATCTAACTGGAATTTGTGTGTCTCGTGTCCATGACAGGCTTTCACTGAGTTTCAACCAGTTCTCGGGAGAAATTCCAGACGAGTATGGGCAATGGCCATACCTCACGATCTTTGAAGTCAATTCAAACTTGCTAACGGGGCAAATATCATCGGAAATCTTTGACCAACGCAATCTTCTTCAACTGGATCTGTCCTTCAACGAATTCAGTGGCACTTTGCCCTCGACCATCGGCAAACTAACTTCTCTCCACTCCTTATTGCTGATGAACCTTGGATTGAGCGGAACCGTCCCTACTGAAATTGGCCTGATGGAAGACTTGAGAAACCTTTGGTTGTATGACAATGCTCTCCTCGGTGGTCCAGTGCCGTCCGAGATAGGTCAGCTGAATCTCCTCCAGGAGATGAAACTTGGCAACAGCAACTTTGGTGGCCCCCTTCCGTCCGAGCTAGGTCAGCTGAACATTTTGCGGGAGTTTTTGTTTGCTGGAAATGACATGGAGGGTAGTACAATCCCGGAGGAGTTGTGGGACCTATCGAGTATCGAATTTCTGGACTTTGGCGAGTCAAACTTTGGCGGCACGATTGGTACCGAGATTGGTAAAGCCTGGACAATGAAAGGAATCAAGCTCCAAAGAAATCAACTGGAAGGGACGCTGCCGTCCGAGCTTGGCTTGTTAAGTAACCTGTTGTTGCTTTGGGTGCATGGCAACGAGCTTGAGGGGTCAGTGCCGGTCGAAGTGTGTTTGATTCCAACGGTGCAGTACTTAAATGCGGACTGCGCTGGAAATGATCCCCCCATCTCCTGTCCGCTGGGATGTTGTACTGGGTGTTGTGATGAATTTGGTCAGTGCCAAGTCGTTTGAGCAGGTATCTTTGCGGCGCGGAGCGAGTACAGCTCCGGAGGCCTGCAGTTTGGACAACCCGAGCGGCGACATCATCAATAATCAGCCATCGGCTACCGGTACCTGGTAGCAGGCATAAGAACCAATCTGCGTCGTGTAGTTTTGCAAAAGCTCTGACTGTCTAGCTAGCCTGCAAGGCTGGTCGATCACACGTCAAACGAACCCTCAAAGTCGCGATCCTATTGTTGTCGAGCCGTGGGCATGCAGAGGGTATTCAAGCGGACCAAGATAACCCTGGATTGAGAGAAATGTGCGCATGAGAGACCCCACCATGTGGCTGTAGCTAGCTCCAACAGCGACCGTCATCTATCTAGTTCAAATCAATGATGTGTAAAAGGACAATGTAAGGTACCTATGCATGAAAGTAAAAGTAAGTATCCACGGGTGAGACAATCGCTCGTTCTTTGATGTTGGCACAACCATCTCACAATTCGAAAACGGAGCTCACAGAAAGCCAATCCTCCAACCAGATTTATTTGCAATCAATCAATCAATGACCATGATGTGTCCAGGATCCGTTCATTCTGAAATTTCGGATTACAATGAAGGACTCGACTCGGGTGTCAAGCCTCCACGATGGCCAGCCAGAGGAGGAGTGATGTTTTCTTTTCCACCCACGGACTTGCGTGACTTCTTCTTTTGTTTCTTTCGGCTTCAAAACATCAGCATGGATCACAGCTGCATCGACCCACAAACGAGGGTGCCACATTTGTGTTGGTCTCTTTGCCGCCATGACCTTCATGGCATTTCCTTTCATAACCACGCATCACATCATGTCACACAGCTCATTAGGGATGCAGCCAGACAAGGATGTATTTGTGACTACTATAGTAGGGTTCTCAACTAACTTGGTCAAGGCAAGGAGCTCTGTGGGTAGAGTTCCATGTCTGCAAGCCTGTGTCATCCAGTCGCATCTTTGGGTCATTCTTCATTTTGGATATGTTTCAAGAATAGTTTTATTGCCGACTAGCAATAGCCAATCGTAGATAGGCCTTGGACTGAGGGGACGTTGGGTATTTGGTCCATGATGGCATCCATGGTGTAGTCAGGTAGATTGAGTGTGTTCAAAATAATGGAGTTGGTGCTTGGGTTGAACCTGGAGCTGTCACGGGAATGTGGAGTGCTCCTTTACTACTATTGCTTTGCCTGGATTCAGTGGTTGTGTGGTACTGATTCCTCCATCATCTGTACTGATCAGGAAAATCACAGTGAGCTCCATTGAAAAACCAAGACACAATCATTGCCGTCAGTAATGTGTACGGTACTTCTTTGGAAAAACAATTGAGCGCTGGGCAATAAATCTTTGTTCTGACTGCACACCCACCTCATTGGCAACCAGAAGATTGCTGGGAATGCTGCTGCCATCCTCGCTCGGCTGGTTCTCTGTAGTACTAGTAGAAACTTCATTCCTTTGGGCGTTCACTCTGAAGATTGGTTGGGAAACCATCCATGTGAAATGCCCCTGGGATACTTACTTGTCTGTGGGGAAGTGGTCCTTGTTGGGATGAATAGGTGCTGGTAGCTCAAACAGCTGCTCAAACAGATCCGGAGCAAGTCCGCCTTCTTCGGCAGCCACTACGCTACTGTAGAGCCAACTAATAAATAATTCTCTGTAGTTGGTTCCTTTGTCTTGAATTTCAACAACAACAGAGCCCAGAGCAGTTTGGTCAG
Source organism: Seminavis robusta (assembly GCA_903772945.1). Lineage (NCBI taxonomy): Eukaryota > Bacillariophyta > Bacillariophyceae > Naviculales > Naviculaceae > Seminavis > Seminavis robusta. Next base: position 7,196 of record CAICTM010002451.1, on the reverse strand, counting down.
AGCAGAGGTCACCAGCACCGTAGTAGCTGTGGACTGCCTCGACAACGACGACTGCATGCACAATGTCTTCTCTGGCACCATGCGGCCGGTTTCCTGGGAAATAAGGCTTGTCAGCATCATGATCGGACATCTCAGTCCTCGCGGTGCATGGTTACCTTGGTTCTTGACTGTTGCTCATTTGGATAGCGGTCACGATTTGGCCCGAAAAGATTTCGAGCTTCACTCCATTCGGAACTACGAATTCGGGTTGAATTGTCCAGTGGATGCTTGGAAGCAGATTTCCCTCACTGGAAAGGAGATTTTACCAATTGCTTTGGTTGCACTTCTCCTTGATTTTAAAAGGATAGAGGTAGCGCATGACACGTAGAAAATGTACCAGCTTTGTTCCATGCATCCGATCCAGGGAAAAGACAATTCAATCCGAATCCGTGGGAAAGCGGAAAGTTTGGCGATCTGTTCGCGAAGACACCGCACGGAACAATGCAGAAACACAGTTAACAGCAGACAACAGATCCAATCCTTCTTCATCCAAGAAAGAAACTAACACTTGGAAGAGCAACACTCCGCATCCATATACCGTGTCCAACCTGCAAGAGCTCCCAGGCAATTGACCCAGAAAGCTACCACACAAATTTCAAAGCTGCTCTCATAATTTAGAAAGTAAAGCAACAACAAGAGCAACAGCAACACACACTACTGGCTGGATAGAAAAGACAGATACAATAATGGGAGGCTCCAATAGCAAATACACCATGGAACAGTTGGAAAGTGAAGTTCCAGCTTTCACCGACAAACTTCCTCGACTCCAATTAAGCAATTTTGGACCCAACGTGATGGAGCTCCAGGGATCGGGATGGTTCTTCAATGCCAAGGCACCCTTTGATACTTCGATTCTTCGTGGAAAACTGTCCCCCGAGCAGTATGTATCCGCTGTGGAATCCATCAACAAGGCGCATTGCGAACGATTGGTGGGTCTGAGCCGTGCCTACAAAAAGTCCGATATTCCAGTGCGCCGTCAACTCGGAAAGGAAGCCGTCGAGGCCACCATTGCCATTCTGAATAAAGAGACCAGTGGTTTTCGATGGGATATTCAAGCAGGGGCGTCCACGAGTACCATCACTGACATTAAGCATGGTAGACTGACATCCACAGAACACAAGCAAGAAACTTCACTTCTCCTGGTGTTTGATCAAGAATAATAATGCACACACCCAGAAATACAGTAAGAACTACATAGATACAACAATTACCTCTCCTACTACTATAGAAGTCCACATATTTTGCACCAAAGGATCATGGCTGCAAAGCTATCTGTTGGATCTTCGTTTCAGCCAGTTCCTCCCTTGTGTCAGTTCTCCTATTCTGTGCCCATCATGCAACAGACAGTCCGAGAGAGCAAAAGCAAATCCGGTTCATTGTGTGCACTGGAAATCAAGACTGGTTGGTCACAGAAAATGCATGGAAATTTCCTGGAATGCACACTGATCTCATTCTCAATGTTCTGGCATTGAAGAAAAGAGGACCAACACAATGGCAATCTACCGGTAGCTACTGTACAATCAATCTTGCAACAGACAGGACCTGGTTTTGTATCGGGTTCATATATGGATCCACGCGAAGATCTTACTTTGTCGCTGGCTGGGTTAGATTGCAACAAGCAACGACTCTGAGGCATGGACCAAGGCAAGGCATGGAATGAAGCAGCGGCGTAGACTTTGATGGGCAAAATAAGCAGGAGATGGTGGAATATAGATTTTGGACATTCAACGAAGACGACAAACTTGAAAGGGGTGAGGTACTGGTGTATCGTATCGTGCACAAGTCAAACAGTCGCATCCTGTTGGGTGCTCGGGAGCTTCATTCCGCCGTAGGAAGTTATACTCAAGCACAACGTTGATGGTGAATCTGTTGAAGTAACAAAGAGCACTTAATTGGCGCTCGAGTAGGATTGGTTTGGAGAGAAGCCTTCAGCTAGCTACGTCATCCCACAGAAAGTTGCAGCCAAAGGAGCGATTGTTTAAGGAAGCTCCGTTTGGAAGCAGTGAATGAGACCATCATCGAGGTGGACAACATCCTGAACCATCCAAAGCAATGCTTGTAGTACAGTACTGGTAGGACGGTTGTGGGCTCGAGCTATTGTATCCGGCGAGATGTGGTATCTGGAGACTGGCGGAATGGATCTTCGGTGGCAGTATCCACAACACATCGTTATCAAAAGAATCGTAAAAGATCTACCTTTAACCATGGTTACTGTGTAAAAAAAGATATGTACGTCTACTTTCGCGGCTTGTTGTTGCAAAAAGACGTTCAATCAGCCTGAGTAGGCAAGTTACCAGTTGGTAGTAATACGTGTCACTAGACCCAGTCTCGAGGTGGTTGCAAAAGGGGTCTCTCCCCATCCATCCATCCATCCATCTAGGGAATATCCAAGGACAGAGACTTTAGCACTTGCCCCGCATCGGTATTGTACTGCCACTTTTGTTTGACATAATAGGCATGAGACGTTTCGGCTCGCACCAAAGTTAGATGAACGGTCCGATCTTGCCAATCGACGTCGACCATTCCAAAATGATTGACACCCACCCAGTCGCCAATACGAGTGGGATCCTGTTCGATGCAATCAACGGCCGGATTGGGATACGTCGAACACTTGACACCATCGGGATCCCAGCCATCGGGAATGGTATGCGTCCAGCTCGAGGCTGTCACTTCGTAGAGTTCGTCCCAGAGCGCTGGATCATTGTAAAGGGCACCAATGTGTCGATCTCCCGACAGCAGAACCGGCAAGGACGGATTCTTGACGTGTTTGCAGTACTTTTTCAAGAGACGCACGAGTTTGCGGAGTTCTCGCGGGATGAGACTCCAATGTTCAAATCCCCATTCCCCCTGTGTCAATACCTGTTGGGTGGAGAGAATGAGCCGGACATTGGCAGGTCGTTGCAAGACTTGTTCGAACCATTCCCATTGCGCCGGGCTGAGGAATTGTTTGCCGTGATCTTGGTCATGCCCGTACGGTGTGTACGCCCATTTTTCATCGTCGTAGAGGAATTCCGAACGAGAATAGCGCGTGTCCAGCAGGATGAGTTGGAGAATCTGATCGCCCGATCCCCATTCATAACTGGTGTAGAGTCCTTCATTGTCGCGAAAACGTCGTTCGTCATCCTGGGGGATATCCATAAAGTCAAAGTATAGATCCTTGGCAATATCCTTGTAGGGATTGTCGGCATAGCAATCATTGAGACCATAGTCGTGATCATCGAGCATGCCAAGCATTGGGAGTCGCTGCTTTGCTCCTTGGAAGGACGGGTGATTGTTCAATTGATCGTACGCTTGCTTTAACAGAGTGCAATTGCCTTGTCCGGAGCAGGCATCTTGTTCTTGCGTGTAAACTTGATCTCCTCCCAAAATGGTAACATCCGGATGGAACTCGAGCAGTGTATCCCAAAAGGGCATGGGCATGTCTTCCTTCATGCAACTACCAAATGCCACGCGAGAAATGGGTTGGGAAAAGTCGGGAAGTGGTGCCCAGGGTATCTTGCCAGTGGCTGTAGTAGTGCTATCCGCAACGGTAGCAGCAGCACTGGAAGATGCTCTCGACGACGACGACGACTGACCAATCCCCAAGACCAGCACCAGAGACAATGCCAATACGGCAGTCAACGTCGTGTGGATGTATTTCTTGGTGGAAATAATAAAGTGCCATGGCTTGTGATCTTCTTGTTCGGCTGCTGAAAAAGGAATGTGATGCTCCGGAAGAGAGTGATGATGATTGCTGCTCAAAGTATCCTTCTCATCATCATCATCCATCGGCTCGTCGACGGCGTCATCCAAGCGGATCATTCGTTCATTTTCTTCCTTGTGGTTGATCTTGCCGTTGGTACTCTTATGGACCATCATCTTGACTACTGTAGTACCGAGTCTAGTCTACTAGCTAGCTAGTACCTTCTCAGCTTTTTCAGTCTTCTGGTTTTAGTGAGGAAAGGCAATCTATAAAAGACTCACTGGTGTGAGATACATCTGGTTCGGAATGATATCATCAGGGCATGCACATCTTTCGCATGTCATTGCCATTGGCATGCAAGGGTTCTGTCGGCGGCAAAAATTGGAGCTTCCCTGCCCACAAGACTCGACTGTCCGAGGCAAAGCCAACGAGCTGCAGCATCCCTCCCTCACTATCAAGATAAAGAGAGATGAGATCCTTTGGATCGGACTAAAGGACGCCGATGACAGGTTCATTATTATTCTCGATAACAAAAGAGAGGCAAACAATTCCCAGCCTTTCCTTGCCCTGTGAATTCCATAATATCAGGATGTCTTCATCAGATGCCTGGGCATTCGCCCACCCTGGAGTAGAAGGAGGGCATTTCCAATTGCAGCCGCGCCGCTCTTGATTGGGTCAATGACCAGACGTCAGCCAGACCTTCCTTGCCTTCGATCGCTGTGATCACAAGGAAACACAACACAACACAACAAGCGCGGTCTAGTCTATTTTAAAATAGAAGACCCCACGCCGCTGCTACTGGTCATCCCAAACGATGGAATGAGCCCAGAAAGGCAGCGATGATCTTGAAAGAGTCGTGTCTAGTAGTGCGGGCACCTTCAGCCCCATGCCTTGCTTCTTGGTTGCTTTCTGACAGCATGAGCGGGGCCCCTTGCTTGTCTACCTCATCAACGTACCTTCATTCATGACAGCCGAGAAAATTTAATCCGAAGCGACTTGTCCATCACCTGGGGGCATTCTATTCTCTGCTTGCTAACTAAGAGAGACGGAGGGCATCTGCCGCTGGCTCTTGCCCGTTGCAACAACGCCATGGTCGATTTTTCGCTATTGTTTAGCCAACTCTGGTGAGAACAGAACAGCCACAAAGTCATCAAAGCTACGATCGAGCTGGTTGCCCAGCACACAGAGAGACTCATATTTGACACAACAATGGAACGAATCATTTCCTACCTACATACCTACCGGTACCGAGTTTTCGCAAGATTTTTCGAAAATGACGTTCGGGGCTGTGCAGCCACTCAATTGACTCGCTACAATGAAGGAATATTTATTTGGATCTTCATGGTCAATCAATAATCTACCGGTACGGTGCGACCAATTCTCGCTTTGGACAGCAGCGATGCCGATTAGGGCCAAACATTGGCTTCGTTCTCCCAGGAAGGATACAGTACTATCCATTGGATGCACCCAGCAGGCCGCCATTCTTGGTCAGCTGCGAGAGCATCTGGGCTTTCACAGCCCCTTCCAGGTTCGATTGATTCTCGCAATGGAGATTGATTGGTAGTGTCGTATCTATCTTGGAAGCAGCACATCAACAGCCAGGAAGTTCACATTCATCGAATAGAATCACACAAACAACAACAACAACAACAACGAAACGCAAACGATTGCCATTCTGGACCGCAGCCAGACGATGCCTTCTCCATTCCTACACTTGCTGCACTTGTCTTGGCCATGGTGGGTGACGCCCCTCTTCGCTTGGACGAGCAAGTCGTTCTTGGCAATTCCACCCTCACATTGCATTGCAAGCCCCCGACGATCGAAGTGAGCCATGTGGTTGCGAGTGGGTTTCTAAAGTTAGGAACCAACAAATCAAGTTATCCCATGACGGCTGGCCGTGGCAGCACCCATTGCCGAACGTCTGTATGTGTACTGTACAAACTATTACAAACTAGCTCATGATATTAGTTAGTGCACAAGAGATTGGCGCTATTACATTACACATCACCATGGGGGCACTCTTGGCACTACTATCCGACAATGGAACGTACGTGGCAGCCACGACGGAACCCGGTCGAGTCAGTCCGTGTTGTTGAGATTGACCGCGACAACATGACTCTGCGCCAAGTTGGAAACGGGGGTCTATTCCGCTGCCTTTTTCTCGGATCTACGTTCTGGCATTGCACCACCGGTGGTTCCTTCTTTGCCAATAGCGTCGTGCTCTATCGTCGACGACGACGACAACGAACAGCACAGTCGAATGGGAGGCAGTGGGTCTGCCGATTGCACCTCGTGATCCGCAGCATGATGGCATTGGTACGTACTGCCGTATCGCTGTCTCGGGATGGGACACTTCTGGCGGTGGGTGCTCCTGGTAAGCAGGTTCGAACCAAATCTATGATCGTGGTTTGATTCAACTGTACCGTACCGTACAAGCGCAACAAAGATTCACAACCTTGGATTCCTTTGAGAAGCTCGATCTATGGAGGCAACGGAGACTTTGACTTTGGTGCAGACATCCAGATAACGTCGGATGGCACGGGACTATCATTGACGAATGCTCTATATCTATTCTATCAATTCGTACCTGGATGAGCTTGCTTTCTCCTACTACCTCGCACTACGATGCACCCGCAGAGACGAGAGACGAGAAACAGAGAGTCACGCAGTTGGAAAGTAACAAGTCTTTACAAGTTTTAAAGGGGTCGAAGCGCCGTTGACAATGGCGCCCGATCAATCATGGCATCCAATTCCCTTTTCAAGAATCCATCCCTGTTGCTATGGGATAAGGATAGTGCAGCTCACAGCCACCCAATTTACTTCTTCAAGAATCCATCCCTGTTGCTATGGGATAAGGGTAGCGCAGCTCACAGCCACGGACAATGGCGTCCGATCAAGGCATCCAATTCACTTCTTCAAGAATCCATCCCTGTTGCTCTGGGATAAGGGTAGCGCCTCATAGGCTCACGGCAAACAAATCTCTACTCGGCCTCCAAAAGGGAGAACCGCCACTCAAGGAAAAGTCTATTGAACGGTTGGGCCCGAGATACGACTGGTACCGCAGTTTGTCAGACATTTTCCTTCCATTGAGAGTGGCATCCAATCCGTTCATCCCTGCAATGCACCCACTAGCTCAGGGCGCAACATCTCCACTCAGCTTGAAACAGCAAGTCCAAAGGAAGAACCTTCGCTCCAACAAGGACATCTACTGGAAAGTCTATTGAACGGTTGGGCCCAGATACGACGGTACCGCAGTTTGTCAGACAATTCCCTTCCAAAATCAGTACTCGGCAGACCTCCGGGGTCATTGGGGTATGAACAGGCGATCCTGAACATGTACCCAAGTCGGCTCAATAATGATTGCAGTGAGGTGTATTGGGGTGTGATCAGGCGATCCTGTACACATGTCCTCAACCTTTGCTTGTAGCCATCGACTCTTGCCGTTGAAAGTGTAGATCCTCATCCATCCGCTGGA
>CAICTM010002450.1:0-14551 GCA_903772945.1 Seminavis robusta | reverse complement strand
TGGCTGTGTGCTGGACCTTCAGCTTGCCTCCGGTACTCTTCACTGTAATTGGACGATCGGCTTTCCTGATGTCGGTAACCATGTCTTTATTACAGAATAGATCCAACGTGGACTGGTTGTCCAGTAGTTGGATCTCTCTCATATCTATGTCGTCCAATCCTTTTGTGTGGGCGACTATGCCTTGCTTAGTCGGTTTCTTCGTTCCGTCCGTCTTCGTTCCGTCCGCGAACAGCGGGACGTCGGACGTAACGAAACCTTTCTCGACTTTCTCGTCATCTGACTGCGTGATGTCAGAGTCGGCATCATCCTCTCTCAGGGTTGTCAATGCTGTCGTCATTTTATCTTGCAGTTTGCTGATAGTAGCTAGGGTTCTCCTTTGAACGCTACTAGAGCTTTTCTTGCTCGACGTGCTTGACTTGCTACGCTTGCTCGACCTCGACTTGTCATCGTCGTCTTTGTCTTTATCTTTGTCTTTATTTTTGTCAGGACAGTGAGATGCTGGATGTCCTTTATCGTGGCAGGAAAAGCATTCTTTCTCTTTCCAGTATTCTTTATCATAGCTCGCCTTTCCGCGGCCTTTTCCTCTGCCACCACCCCGTCCTCTCCCGCCTTGTGCTGTCTGAGCAAAGGAGCTTCCGTGGGAAGTGGAGTGTCGTGGGATGTTACTCTTGGTGTGTTTGTCCAAAAGGTGTAATACCTCATGTAACGTGTGGGGATAGTTATCAGTGCCTTTGGCAAAGTCGTCCCTCAGGTTCTGTTTAAGCTTGGTATTTTTGGCTGAACTATTAGTTAAGAAGATGTAGCTATAGTACCGTTCCTCTGCGTATGCCGAGACTGTCCTCTGGTCTTCGACTGCCAGGTCAGCGTATTCGGTGCCTGGGTGGAGTAGGTTGGCCGTATGCAGCAGCGCTGCGTCGTGTAGCTTGGAAATACCCACGGATTTTGCAATGTCCTTCTTCGTGGTAAATTGCTCGTGGTATTCGGAAGCGGTGAGGCTCCCTTGGTGGAAACTCAACAGTTGTTTTTCCAGTTGGTAGATGGTGTGGTACACGTAGTTATCGTCTGTCTGGGCCATGATCGTCTTATGGATCAGTTTTCGTAGCTCCAGTGGGTCGCATCTTAACAGGACGTCATCGTAGTCCGTGTTCTGCTTCATCTTGTCCTTTAATAGTCGGGTGCACTGCCCTAGGATCAAGTTGAAAGCTTTGCCTCTATTTTCTTGTAGTTTTGCCAACCTCGTAAGGTGGGTCTTCATCAGCCCTCCATACTCTGCTTTCTCGAGCCCCCGGAGTTCTTCTTCCGGTGGGTCGGCTATGGCTGCCATAAGGTCGGCTATTTCATTAACGAGTTGTGCTTTTTCTATCGTTAGTGTGCGTAAGCTACCGAGAGTCAGGTCATTGGTGACTGCGGTTATCTCTGATTCTAGTAGCCGTAGGCTTGCTTGGGTTGCCGATAGGAGACGATTATTGTTCGCTGCACGTCGTACGTTCGCCGTTTCAAGCCTGTTCCGGGTCTCCTCTGAGTACACCGGTGCTACCAACACTGTCTGTTTCAGGTTGCGTAGCTCATTGCTCATGTCGTCACCCATCGTTTGTCCAACGTGGATGACGATCTTCTCCCATGTGCGTATCATCTGGTCTGCCATTCCAGATCCAGTTGTACCGAAGTTAAACACATGTTGGTCGAGGGCTTTGCATGAACCTTTCTGCTGGTTTGACGATGGGCTGGTTCTTCCATGCCCTCGTGCTTTGCCGCCTCCTCGGCCACCTCTTCCTTTACCTCTACCGCTCATTGTCTATGCTACGGTAGGTGGACTATTTCAATTCGTTGTTTTTTGATTGACTAGCTCTTTAATTTAAGTTCTCGTCCGACTACTTATTCGCATTTTGGCTATGGGGCGATAACTTCAAATTTATACTCCTGGCTAGGGAGTGTTAAATCTATTTACTAAAGATCTTGCAAGGAGGGAACGACTGCTTCACACACTGTGCGGTCGTTTCCACTCCGAACCCGTTTCTTTGTATTGTTGATTCCTTGTTGGGTGCCCTTCCTTTGGCCCCTGCGCTGGCACTATGGCTTTCGCGCTTGTTGTTGGCTCTGACAGTTCCGGCTGGATGCTGCCGGCGATCGGCAATCCTTGTGGATTCTGCCGATGAAACTCTGCTGCGTCGTCGTTGACTGCAGTCTCCTCTTCGGCACGACGGTCGCGTCGTTCGAAACTCTGTTGCCGCCGACGAAACTCGTTGCGTCGTCGCGGTCGATCCGTCCTCGGATCCTTCACTCGTATGCCTTCAGTTCCACCGAAGGGCTTCTCTTGTTGCTGTCGATGACAGGCTTCTTGCTGTTGCTGTCGATGCTTCGACAGGCTTGGTCTGCTATTGATCCATGCGTCGTTGCAATCCGTCCTCGGATCCTTGCGTCGTCGCGATCGGCGTTGGGCCGATACTCGCTCTTGCGTCTTCCTGCTACCGTTGGCTTCGTTGCTTCGATAGGCTCCTCTTCTCTTCTTCGCTTCGACTCGATAGTAGACCACTGCTATTCGTGATAGCAGCCTTTTTCAGTAGTATGTTAGTTGCTCTAAGCTCTCTTAGTTGTTACTGTTGTCTATTGAGTTACTACTGAAAAAGTGGGTGGGTTACCAGCTTTTGCTACTGGCATCAAATTCTAGTACAGAGGTACAGGTTGAATCCCTAATCGCGAATCCCCAACACTGACTGTACCTCTCAGTTGCCAAAGCTGGATTCCTTTTTGCTGCTTTAGCCCTTCCCTTGAAACCAATCACTTTTTGTTTCTTCATTGGCCCAGTAAACCTCGAACATTCTGTTTCTGGTCAAGGTTTTTGGCTCCGATTCATCTCCTTCACTACCTTCCTCCCTACCTGCATTCGGCTCCAATTCCTCTCCATCGCTACCTTTCTTCCTATCTGCATTCGGCTCCGATTCCTCCCTATCTGCATTGGCATCACTATCATCCGAGTCTCCGTCGCTACCTTTGTCATTCGCTGCATCACCACCTTGCTAATTCTCTGCATTTGCATCATTAACATTGACAACAATTTACGTCAGTCTCTAACAAACTTAATGATGAAGCATTTATTTAAGCCCTTTGTACCAAAGCTACTCAAATTCCTGTGACTTAGACGAATTGAGCAATTGTGCTAATTAAACCCACTTTGAAAGACTTATGAATAGGTGACTTCAAAAGACTTTTTAATCTTGTTTTCGTATTTATATAAGGGCCAACGAAGAAGATTTAACAACCGTTGAATTGAACCAGAGTTTTCAATCTTGTTCTAGATTTGGTGACCAGGCTCTACTGTGAAGACTAATGGAGAACACTTTGGCGAATGGATGAAAGTAGATTTTCCGATCACAGAAGGGTACCGAATTACTTAATTGCTAGATAGAACGAACAAAGCTACATACAACCCATTTAACATTAACATCACATATCCAATTGCTTCCACCATTTTTTGGTTGTTCAAAGAACACTCTTTAACACTAGGGAAGCAAAATTATGCTAGTGAAGATCACATGCATTGCAATTATGCCTCCTAATTTTCATCATTATGAATATCTGTAGATTGTTCACTGAAGGTAGATTGTTCACTAACATCCATTCATAATCGGAAAAAATGATCCTGCTAAATAATAGTCAAATCCTGCCTCTTTCCCTTCTTGTGCCAAATCAAATATAAAAGATCAAGAACTACATCAAATGGTTCTTCTTATTTTCTAAAGTTGATGTCAGCTCAATGCATCTTCATCAGGTTATGGCCAACCATGCCACCCCGATTCATCATCAATTGGATTTCTTCTTGTGAAGAGTCCATCAATTTTTGTTTCTTAGAGGGAACCTGTAAGGATTCTGTAAAATGGTGCAGTGCTGGTGTACACTGGAAACGAAAAACTCTGCCAAACAATGAATTTGCTCTGTAGTTTCACTCTACAGAAGGGGCAGAGTGAACTCCCAGAGTTTTGGCTAAGTAATGAGTTCGAACAGGCCGCAGATGTATGTGACCCGAGTTGGCATGACAGGGACGGCAGGCGCATGATTCGATCCTTGCACAGACCAGGTATACTACTATCTATATATTTATACCTATATATATTTATAACCACAGGTTAACGGTCCTAGAAGAGAAGTTGTCACATTCACAAAGTGCACAAAAAGAAAGCAATTACGCCCTCACGCAAACCAAAAAACAGTCAAGGCTGCACCGACAAAAGACATATGGGTATGCACGAAGGAGGCAACAAAGAAGAACACATATTATCTTATAGGTTAATTTTTCAGGTCTCTCTTGACTATAGAATAGTACCTAAAACCTTCCACCTCGAATCCTCCTGGCTAGCCGGATATCTTTTGGCATGATGGTGATTCTCTTGGCATGGATAGCACAAAGGTTGGATCATTGGAAGATGTCCACAAGATGGGCTTCTGACGCTTGCTGGAGAGCTTCCATTGCAGACCCTTGGAACCTGATGTCTTTTCTAATATCAGAAGCTATGTCTCGAACAAGACGCTGAAAGGGCAGTCTCCTGATTAGGAGATCGGTTGACTTCTGGTACCTTCGAATTTCTCTGAGAGCCACAGTTCCTGGGCGATAGCGCTGTCGCTTTTTGACACACACCTTCAATGGAGGAGGGACCTTCCTGGCGGCCCGCCTTGCTAGCGCCTTCCGGAATCTGGGATGTTGTCCGTCGACTACTTTGCTTGCAGTTGGTTTAGTCCTTACCATACTGGAGGAAATCAATTTTATGTCTCATTATTTTTGGACTGCGGATGTAGTCATTAAACTGCATGCATAGTAGCAGGCCGTCTTTGCTCTCTACATACTTCCTGCTGGTATGATATTAATATAGTCGTTGCAGTACTGGGGCTGGGGGCTGGTTGGGGTCATTCTGTTTCTATATACTGAAAGTTGGGTTCGTTGGCATGAAATTCAAGCAATCTCGTTGGCATGAACTATTTTTTGAAAAAGTGGATGGGGGGAAGGGGGGAGAGATTTTGAAAATGTGTCAGTCTCACAAAAATCCTGTCCGGACAAACGAAAACGAAAAACAAGGAATAATATGCCACTCCCTGGTTCTTGGTTGGATAGTGAGTGTGCAGATGCAGAAGCGTATGCCAATGCTACCAGGATCTTGTATAGTGGGTGCCCTCTGTGTCTAGAAGAAGATACCTGCAACCTTTGCTTTGAGTTCAAGCTCATGCAGTACTGGGGCTGGGGGCTGGTTGGGGTCATTCTTTTTCTATATACATTTGGGTTCGTTGGCATGAAATTCAAGCAATCTCGTTGGCATGAACTATTTTTTGAAAAAGTGGATGGGGGAAGGGGGGAGAGATTTTGAAAATGTGTCAGTCTCACAAAAAATCCTGTCCGGACAAACGAAAACGAAAAACAAGGAATAATATGCCACTTTCTGGGGTTAAATTACTCATTTAGCTTAACAAGCTATTGGCCACGGAGTGACTTTATTGACGCGGGCAAGTGGTGGGGGAGATCCCCACCTAACTGAGTCGTCATCTACTTGTTGGCCCAATCAACATGACCTCATCCACTGGCCCAACGTGGAGCCAGCACCAAGTAGACAGATGCCCTGGGTGGGGGGGTGAGCACATTGATAGGGAACCTGCAGCGCAAAACCTGGGTTACAGGGGCTTACACAGGATTTTTGTCGGTATTGAAACCATTATCACCAAAGGGGCCGTGAGGACCAGATAGATTGCCAGACCAAAGAGTGCGCGCCAGTAAGTGTGTCTGAGTGATCAGGTCCCAAGCTGTGGCAAGTGCCTTGGCATGCAAGGCAAGATGCCAGCAGAGCCCATAGGAGGTGGTACTCCTCAGGCTGGACCAGAGCAGGGTGTAACCCATCCAATGCACAAAAATTGTTAGATAGAGGCCAACAAGCAGGCAGAAGATGGGGTCAAATGACACACTGGCAGTCTGTGGTTCCCAGGAGGGAGTCACAGTGGCTGCTGGAGTGTTGTGGGCTGTTCGAGGAGTTGTTGAGTCAATAGAAGGAGGATAAGGGGGCACTGGGAGTGGGCTGGTGCCAGGGGCAGGAGGGGAGATCCTGTTGGTGTTGGAGTGTTGTTGTAGGAGTTGGGATGTAGCATGGTTGACGGTGTGTTGTAGGATAGAGGCGTGCCTGTGTTCAAGGGTGAGAACAAAGGCATCCTCCCTGATAGGGTAGGGTGTGATTCGGAAGGGTGTGATCCTCAAGATGGCTGCATGCTCTAGAAGCTGTTGGCTGATCATCTGGGGAGTGGTGTTGTGTAGTCTTCGGAGAATGGTGGATGTGGTTGGTTGGGTGAAGTGTGGGAGTGTGGGAATGTCTGGGAGGACCTTGGGTTTGAGTGAAGTTGTGGGTAGACATGGGCAAGTCATGGTGGGTGGTAGGTGGGTTGGTGGGAGAGTTGTGTATCCTGGAGTGTTGACTGTAGTGTCGTTGCTTCAACGCAAGCAATGGAGGTTGCTTGTGAGGTGGTGAGAGGATTGATGTAGAGGGGTTTATTCAAGGGGCAATGCACTGCCACTCCCTGGTTCTTGGTTGGATAGTGAGTGTGCAGATGCAGAAGCGTATGCCAATGCTACCAGGATCTTGTATAGTGGGTGCCCTCTGTGTCTAGAAGAAGATACCTGCAACCTTTGCTTTGAGTTCAAGCTCAACAAGTCGAGGGCTCCAGGTGATAGGTGGGCCACCAGAAACCTAAAAGACCACGCTCCAATTTCACCTCCGGAAACACTGTCAGCGAGTCGAATCCTCTTCATGGAGAAGATGGGCCATGTTTTTGATAGTGGATTGGGTGCTAATAGTAAGAAGAAGAGAAGCAAGAAGACCAATGACAAGAAAGGAACCTGTCAAGGGAAGAAGACTGGTGAGAAGAAGACTGCAGCAGGTGGTCAAAGGTCAAGGACTGCCAAGCACAGACAAGGGAAGAGGAAGGAGTCTAGCAGCGGAGCAGCGGAGAGCAAACAATCAAGGCTGAACTTCACAGTAGAAGGATACCCAAGAGAGTCATCTGAGTACGAGCCTAGTGAGGGCAAGATAGTGTACAGGGCGCCGGGCTATGGACAGAGCAAGGAGGACGAGGATGATGGCATCGTAGCTCGCCACTGTGACATCTGTCACCTCAAACCATGCCTTGCCACTGCTTGGGACCAGAAGATTCGTGATAGCTGCCACAAGCACTTGATAGCTGACAAGAGAACTATCAATTTCACAAAGAAGGCTGTGGAAAAGATGCTTCAGAAGGAACACTGCAGGCTTTTCATGAAAAGGTACCGCGTCAAGGATCCCATCCCAGTTTGCATTGTTTAAACCTTGGAACTGAAAGTAGATGTGTATGGGAAGAGGATGCTTGAAGATGAAGCTAACATGGAATCAAGCGATGAAGATGAAACGGTTGACGGGAACCTGGAGGAGTTGAAAGTCGACTTGTATGGTAATATGAAACTGTCGTGCAGGGATGACAGCAGCAACGATAGCAGCAACGATGAGTCAGAATCAGATGAGAGAGGAGGGAGAATGCAGAGAGAGGACCAAGTGTATGAAATTGTCTTGGACTCCTCCGATGAGGAGGGTGATGAAGAGCTGTACCGTCCTGTATTCCCAAAACAATCTGAGACAGTAAAGGTGGTCAGAAAACAAACTGATGCTCCTCCCGCCACAAAAGCAAACAGGGTCTCTATCGAAAGTGTCAATAACAAACTGGAGGCTAAGGAAGGCAACAAAGTAGAAAGTCTGTCGTCCTGCTCATCTGATGACGATGAAATGGAGTTCACGATGAAGCTTACGTGAAGGGAGACCTAACAATGAGTAGAAGAGTTCATAGTAGTATAAGTAGACAAAAACCATGTTAGTTCTCTTTTCTTTCTTTTTTGGTTTGGAGCTAGAGCTGCACGAGGTCCACTTAGTATCTCCCTCTCTCTCTCTCTCTCTCTCTCTCTCTCTCTTTAGCTCTCTCTCTCTCTCTCTTTCGAACTCTCTCGTCTCTATCTCTCTCTTTTGTCATTTTAGGTTTTGGAGGCACTTACAGATATTCTGGAAGTCTGGTGTGTAAAACTGTCGCAGTGGCATCTCCATCGTTATGGTACCCAGTTCCACAGTCTTTGCTTCAAACCTTTTCTCTCTGGGCTCCTTCTCATCACCAAGACCATTTTTGCTTGTGTCAGTCTCCTCTGTATCAACCCTTTTCTTGGCGGGCTTCTTCTTATCATCAAGACCATCGTGGCTCCCGTCAGTGTCATCGAAATTGGAATCCTCGGACTCCTTCTTTCCCACCTCCTCTACCTTATCCTCGTTGTCTTTTTCTTCCCCGTCATCATCCCCTTCTTCCTTTTCTTGCAGTTTGGTGTAATCATGGGGGTGGATGAGCCGGAGGTATTGTTCAATGTTCTGGGGGAGGTCCTTATCCTGTGAATTGAAGAAGGAATCATAGTGGAAGTGGGGGTAGATACGTGCCATACTGCTTTGCAAAAGACCAGACTCCCCGAACATCTCACTGGGATCGGTTCCCCCCAACATGGGTGATGTATCCCGCCTCATGTGAGAGTGACATGGGACCGACAACTGCATTGCCGTATTTGGTGTAAGTTAGCTGACCATCCAAATCTCGAGCATTTTTGTGGTGCCTCCCAAATATCCCGTTTTGGTCCAGAGGGATCTCTATGAACACTAACTTGCCTTTGAGTACCTGAATATCCGCTAGGAAGTTTGGAGTAAGCTCAATGTGACTCGCATTGACCTCCTTCAAGTCTGTGTCAAAGGTACTGTGGCGGTAATCTGCTTGATCGAAAGCATGGTAGTCCTCGATAAGCGCCTCCTTCCCGACTGCCTTGTGGAGGGCTGTCTGGAGGCACCAGCTACAAAGTTTCAAACTGTTTTTTCTGCCTTGATCGTTGGTGAGCTTCTTATACCCAAGGAGAGTACATAGAGCTGACTCCTCCGTCCGAAAGCCCTCTTGGTATGCTCTGGCAACACGGAGCGACTTCACAGCGGGATTGTAAGGCAGCATTTTGATTCCGTTGAAAACACTTGTATCGTCACGATAGTCGTATGGGACTGAATAGATCTGGTTCTTGGCAAGAATCTGAATTACAGACAACATATCTTTTGGGACCTCCACAATGTGCATGTCCATGTCGTGTTCCAAAAACTGGCGGGCTCCTGTAACATTATCCAATCCAGTAACTGCCGCCTCCTGGCCTTTGCAGCTCACCACTTTGCTGCCGGTGGGCTCATTGCTGTCATCCAAGTACTTCAGTTTCGATGAGAGAATCAAGAAGGAGGAAGTGCATCCAGGAGTCACACCTCCTTTATAGACCTGCAAGATGGGTGCCAGCATTTTTTGGAATGTTTGCTCGGTGAGGGTAAAGGAAGAAGTATCTGTGACCAAGTCGCCAACGACCCAGTGCCGGTACAGGGTGGATATATCATGTCCCATTTTGGAGGCAGATCCAATCTTTGTGGTCACCTGTTCTTTTTCGTCGAGCTCCACAATCATTCCGAAAATGAGGTTGCGAATGGTGGTTTGGCGCACGCATGCATGGTGGTATGATGCCACTGAGTAATGGTTGCCGGGGCGTGGGTTCTTCAAAATCTGTCCATTGCTTTGGTTCTTTGCGAAAACGGATGTGTTCATCATACGGTGTGCACGGGCGGACATCCCATGACGCATGGGGTACTTAGACAACAGGAAGTTAAACAAATTGTGACAGACTGGCCCCACACCACCAAGGTAGCCGAAACACTGGTAGGAAAGAGTCCCCTGTGATGGATTACCAATCAAATAGTACCTGTCCTGTTCAGTCCTCATGTATCCGCGACAGATGAGTTGAGCCATCATTGCGCACATCTGCTTGTCGTATCTGGGGCAGGTCCAATATGTTTTATTCAAATCATCTCTTTCGCCCAATCACTGTATCTTTTCAGCGTGAGTGCTAAATGGGTCAAATGGGCTCTTGTGGTGACGATAGAATCTGACGTGTTTGAGTAGGTTTCGTATAGGGTTTCAACGTTCCAGAACGGGCTGCAGGGTGTAACAGGAAAGTGATGAAGGTATTTCCTGTTTCTTGATAAGGAACTGGCGATTGTCCAAACCGTTTGTGACACATAGGACATTTGTCTTGCAGTTGCACTTGGAACCGCATGGACGAAAGGTGACATAGTTTGCAAGTCTACCCCCTTTGTGATGGCATCCTTAAAGCCCCCAAAGTGTTGAACCAGACCCAATTCTGGGTGTTTTTTGGAAACTGCAGCTCCTTTGCTCATGCTCCGGGCGTCACGGCACTTTGGAGAGATCCCAGACTGTTGGACACTGTCGAGGTATACCTTCAAAGTGGAAATGCCTTCAATCATGTCACCTTTTGGATGTTCCTTGAAGCGGAGAGATGGGCGTCGAAGTATCTCTTTGGGTATCTTGCCAACGTCTACTTGCTTCCCATTTATCGTAACTCTGTGTCTTTTCCACAACCTGATATCCTCCACGTATTCCATCGGAACCAGCCCCCATCAACCTTTGATAGCTTGAAAAGCTTGTGCCAGTTTCTCCATGGAGTTGCCCCCAGTAATTGGCCCGAACAATGTCTTGGCAGTGTCGCTCTCAAACCCATTTGCTATTTTCGTATTGTAGCATCTCGATGGGGGGCCCCTCGCAGCATTTGGGACTGTTTTCAAACGTTTTGTCAGAAGGTGCCCTCTCCAAGGGACGAGCCCACTGTCAACCCCAGGGGGGGCCTTACCATCTGGAAAAATCCGGTCGTGCGGGTAAAAGTATTCCTTCTTTACAGCCTTTTTGGCGGGGGTATCGGACAGCTCAGCTGGCTCCTCATCTGTGTCTGGGTCAGAATCAGGGTTGGCTGCTGCAGAATTGGGGTTGGCCACAGCACCGGCACCTTTCGCTGGGAGGAAAACTATCTCAGGTAGGTTTTCGTTGGCTTGGCTGCCCACTAGGTGGCAGTGAACCCATGGATCTTCCAATGGATTGGTTCGTACTGGTAGGAGGCTGCCATTAGATGTCATACTATCGTCGTCGTCTTTGTCTTGCTCTTCCCAAGTGGTCCACTTTTCGTGGAAAGTCCATCGCGCTGGTTTGTGAGCTGGTTTACCTTCGTTGTACTTATCGCGAAGTGCCTTTTCTTCTTTAGAATCATCTTTTATAATCCATTGAAGGTTTTCGATAGGGGGCATCGGGGCCAACGTATCTGCGAGTGAGCACTAACTGTCAGTGGCCCAGTCATTGGGTGGGTGTGGGTTGTTTACAAGTTGTAGAGCTTCCTGGTCGAGTACAATTTCTGGTGGCACTTCATAACTGACCTCTTCGGCATCTGCAGTCTCAGAACCTTCATTCCCGTCTTTGCCGTCGACTTTTGCGACGGCATCTAACTTGGCTTCATCAAGGTTCTGGTCATTGGCAATCTCGGCAACTGCGTCAGACCGACTCGCATTATCGCCACTTCCTTCATCTGAATGGACTGGGTCTTGTACAAAAGATGAGGGGGTATTGCTGCTGGACTTGGGCTTCTTGGATGCAAGACTGCTGGGGGAGTGGGTTGAACTTGGACGTTTCGTTGGTACACTTTGTTGTGACTTGGCTACCGTGCTTTGGTCATTGGTCGAACCACTGCTGGTCCCAGATCCACCTGGAGCATCATCGTCCATTTCTTTGAATGCTCTTGTGGTGTAGGCAATATGGGCTAGATGAACTCAGAATTTTGTGAGCCTTCTGGGCCAGAAATGGCGAAACAAGCCATTGGGGAGCGTGGGGACCACGGTAAAGAAGGCGTGGAGTAAAAACGATGCTTCTATCTTGGCGTTTCTCGAGTCAACTGATGGCGAAGGCTAACAACTTTCCACGCTGGAGAGAGCCCTGTCTGATTGTATCTGTGTTTGTTATGGGAGTAGAGTTCTCTAGGGATCTCGATTTTGATCTTGATTTTGATTTTGATCTTTGATACGAACAGCTGGCTGGCAAAGGATATGTCGTGAAACATCGCATCATCGAAAACACTCACAGCGATAATATGCGACAATACCATTGTGTACTGATTAATCTAACGATCTAAGAGATGTAAAGTTTGTATTTCCAAATAAGTGAGCAGTTATTGATTATTTTTTAGAATAAGCCTGCTAATTGTAAAGCTGTAAAGCTGAATTGTAAGCTGTATCCCGTCGCACTCCCTTACAGCTGAAATGAAGCTGGAGCAAGAAACGATAGGAGAGAGTCCCCAGCAAAGTGTTGAGGCAAATTACCATCCCATGAGGAGCTTCCGAATGACAGCAAACTGTGGAGCCGGAAGACCCTTAGTGAAAATGTCGGCCCGTTGTTCCAGAGTCGGAATATACTTGGCCACGATGCCCTTCGACTCCCCGATATTGGACCTGAAGAAGTGGTACTTCAATGCCAAATACTTGTTGCGCGCAGACATTTTGGGAACATTCAAAGAGACAAGAACCTTGGTTGTCTTCGAACACTGTAGAGCGCACGAGACTGTCAGTAATTACGGGCATTTCAGTTTGTACCAATTTCTTTGAGCAAGCTCGCATAGGAAGCAGCTCCTCATTGACATGCTGAAGGCAACATACTCAGCAGCAGTGGAGCTCAAAGTAATGTCAGTCTGTAGCTGCTGGACCAGATGATAGGGCCACCAAACAAAGTCAGACAATCCAGGCGAGACTTGACGGACACCAGGATCCTGATCATCCTCATATCCATACAATCCGGCGAGTCAGCATCGACCCAACAATCAAGTCCCTGATCAAGTTTAGGGCTAAAACAATGCCTTTGTCACTTGTGCCAATCAATACCGAATGATACGTTTATTGCTTGAGCATGGGAATGCCTGGGATTGTGACTGAACGTGCCACCTGGTGCACACTAAATTTGATGTCTGGGCGAGTGTTCGACGCATATAAAGCAGCATCCCAACTGCAGCTGGATAGCTCCACTCTTCTTCAAATGGGGCCCCAGTTTGTCAGCTCCGAGAGGATCGGTGGCGGCAGGAGAAAGCTTCTTGCTAGCGCTCAGACATACCAGTATATTCGATGACTTTATTGATGAGCCCTTTTTGAGTAAGCTCAACATTGTCTCCCTGTCTTTCAAAATTAATGGCGAGGAATCCAAAGATGTCACCTTTTTCTTCCAGGTGAGGTCATATCCAAGTTTCTGGAGCTGCCCAACATAGGACTCATCAGATCATTGTCTGGACTGAGCAAGATTTGGTTAATAAATAATTTAATACCATGATTGATGCTCCTTATGAATAAACAAACATGGGTCTGCTGCCGAGGTTTTCGAAACCAAGTTGGATCATCCGCGACATAGATGCTCATAAAATAATTTAGGTGAACGGTCTGCCATAGATGGACTTGTCAGTTTCAAAACACAGTCCTGTCCTTCATAATCTTTGGGTCGATAGTACTGAGGCAATTCCATGAACAGTGGCTGGTCGACAGGCTGAGGGCTTTTGACAGAAAGCAAGATAAAATACAACTTGTCTCGATTCCCATCATGTGCAGCGCAAGAAGAAGACCGGCTCTAAACAGTGGGCCAACCAACAAGTGGAGAGTAGCGACGCCTTCATAGGACTAAGTCTCCTCTGCACACATTAGATTTGAACTTTTTAATTGTCCTGCTGGTACCTCTTAATTCGTTGCACCATTTCCAGGAACCGCCTTAGGTGTGAGGGCATAGAAGACGTTGTCGATGTGCAAGTCCCTTTGCTTCAAGGCTGCAATTTTTTGTCCATTGCTGCCCAGAGATGGTCTGCATGTGGTCCATCGAGATTCCTTCAAAGAGGGGAGTCAGGGTCTTTGGAATTTGGCCTTGAGAGCCAGTGGCTTTGAAGAATGCCAGATGAAATGATCCTGGGTGTTGTCAAAGTGGAATAACCATTCACCTGAGATTGCATCATGTGCCAGAAATGGAGTAATCCAAAGGTCAAGCTAAGCACAACTCAACAGGGATGAAGGACGCGCATATGTCTTCATTTGGGTCCATGTTCAGAGTCAGGCTTCTTGCTGTGGGTTGTTCTACTGGAATTACGACGAGGGCAGAATTGGCTCGATGTGGACACAGTGGTGGGAGTGTGATGGTGGGAGGCTCCTGTCCAGAAGAGGGTAAATTTTGAGTCTGAGG
The DNA here is from genome assembly GCA_903772945.1 of Seminavis robusta. NCBI lineage: Eukaryota > Bacillariophyta > Bacillariophyceae > Naviculales > Naviculaceae > Seminavis > Seminavis robusta. The sequence continues at coordinate 406 of CAICTM010002450.1, read as the reverse complement.
TGGTGGCAGACTGCTGGATCTCCCTGTGTGAAACCTGGGCTGTGCTGGAGACGGGCTTGAAAATGAAGATCAACCTTTTATCTTTGCTCTTGTCATCGTCCATAATTTTCTCCCATTTCAAGCTTCTGAAGATGTATCGTGCTGGTTGATGACTTTTCTCTGGAGTAAGCACTCGTTGTAAGGAGGTGGAGTGTCTCATAAATAGGGTCTCGAGCGTTGGAGATGCACATGTTGGTCCACTCTAGAGTGGTTGATCTTCTGAAGAGTAACACTGTTTCAAACCAATCATCATAGACAAGATGGTACTGAGGGAAAGGTATCCGGTTATAAGGTTGCGGATCAAACCAATATTTTCTGAATGGACAGGTAGGTGCCAACATATCTCTCTCATACAACAAAAGAGGGT
>CAICTM010002449.1:0-14564 GCA_903772945.1 Seminavis robusta | reverse complement strand
GAAGGACTGTCAATTGAGGGAAGGTATTATGTGCTTGGTTGGTATGGTGTTTTCGTTGAATTTGGTAGTCGCTTAGGACAGTAAGTAGTTGAACTACCACGCCTGATAAGCTAGTAGAAAGTAGGTAGTAATGTGATATCTAGTAGTCTTTGTTTGTTTGCTTTGTCTTTATTAGTTCAGGTTGGCTCAGATTGTGAGCTGATTATGCTATCTACTTTTGCTCCTTGGGGGTCAAACCTGCACTTGATTCCTTGTAGATCAGGGGCATTCAGTGGGATTCCCTTGCCTTCAGGGGGCCTCAGGTACCACTGGGTTCTGGGATTGAATTACATTTCTACTACGCTTGCTCCTTCACTATGCCTTCAGAATATGACTGGGTAAACCACTTGTTTGTGTAGGCGAACTGACTCGACTCATCGAGCCCCCGATGTAGCACCTTGTTATCATGTGCGTTTTCCATTCGTCGAAAAACTTGAAGAAGGGATAGGGGTTTGCCGTATCGAAGGTGGTAGGTAGGGACTTGACAGCATGTACAAACATATGGTCAAGCCTGCCATGTCCAGGATGCAGGGTCAGGCCATAAACAATGCACCGAGTCAACGACTTACTGACGGTGGCACCACTGCTTGAAATCAACTTGCTAACGCGTTTGGTCTCGTCGGAGTACAGGCCAGTGAGCTTCTGGTGTGATCCGACTATGTTCAATGATTTGGTCACCTCCCGTTGGTACTTTTCCATCGAATCAACCGAGAAGGTAGACACGTCCCTCTGGCATGAGGAAGAGAGAGATATCGTGATTCCAAAGGGGAGACAGCTTCTCCTGTACTTGGGCGGCCTCCTTCTCCTTCTACATTTCAGAGCCAGGATATTGCCACTGCTCCCATGAAATCCTGTTGGAGACACGCTCAGAATATCAATAGTTTCACCAATGAAGAATGACCCCGATAGTGGTTCGAGCCCAACCGAGGTAGCTGGGAACCATGCGATGACGCTGGCCAACGCGAAGAGGTTCCAAATACCCATTTTGTTGTTGCTGCGAATAAGATTGGTATGGCGTTGATTGGTATGTCGAGTATGTATGGTACACTAATAGTGTAGGAGGTCTGAATGTGGACGTCTCGGCGGTACGCCCTGACACGCTTCTCTGCGAAAGCTTCGAAAGTCACCACAGAGTCCGAAGTTGGGGCAAACTGAGATTCTAGAGCCTTGTAGGCGTCATTTGGTTGCTTTCTGAAATCCGCAGGAACACCTTTGCGGTGAACTTGTGAATGCCACGTTCTCCTTCTACTTCTTCGAGTGAAGGAGCTGAAGGAGAGAATCCCGTTGCTGCTGTGGTTTTGACAGTTCCATGTAATTGTTGCAGTCATGATCTCCCTTTACCTCCACTGGTTGATCCTGTGTCCTCAGCTTATGAACAATGTTGTCAATTTCTTCACGATCAAACTCTGTCAAGAGCACGCGGGGGATCTTGTCCCTGTCCTTCAGCCTTGATGCTTGCGCATCCAAGATGCTAGTTCTTGTTGGATTTGAATCTGTCCGGTCCCGTGACACGGGTCCTACGGGGGAAGAGCCCACAATGGTTGGCGTAGATCAGTTCACAGACACACCATATGCGACCATAGATATCCACGTTGGAATTCCTCACAACGCAAAAGTCAGATGCCGCTTGAATGGCTTGGACAAAGGGTGATTTCTCCAAAGAATCCTTCTCGTTGTTGTTGGAACCAATCTGTTGGGCAACGACTTCTTCGTCCTTGCTTTGCAGCAATGCAAATGCACATATTTGGCCACGGATGTCTGGTACGCATTACGAATGGATTGGACAAATGAAGAGAAGTAACCATCCCATCCATGAGACACAAAAACATGGACCAGGAGCCCGCCCTTGTTTACACTGAGTGCGTAGGAGGTGCCTGTTCTGGAACATGTTGGCTGGATGATAACATCACAAATGTCTCGCATTGTTGTAGTGGAGTATTTTGGTCCAAAGAGCTTTGATGCTCTCTCATCCAATTCCATTAGCTGATGATAGGTAATGCACCACATGGATGGTGGGACCGAGAAAGAAAATGTGGGGTCTGTCAGGAGATGGGGGACTGAAGTAGTTGTCGGGTTGTCTGGAAGTAGTATGATCGTGTGCTTAGTTTCAAATGTTTCACCCGCCCCAAATCGAAGCTTATGACGCAACTTCAGTTTGGATGCTGGCATTTGCTTCATTCCAACAAAGGACGAAATGTCATCTTTGAGATAGATGAGATAACACAAACACCATCTTCCGAGCTGCTCTGAAATGTCAGTGGAGATGCAAAGAGACAAGGGTCTAAGAAGGGCTTCACCAGCTTGACCCTTTTGCTACCTGGTGTTTTGCTAACATGATCCACTCTTGTTTCCAGCGCCTGATCAATCCTGACGCTCAGCTTCCAGTGCCAGCAATTGTTCTCATTGGATATGCAACGGTTGCCAATGGTGACAGAAACCTCCTGCTTGGATTTTGGCGCCAAGGGAGTAGCATCCCTTAGGATCAGAGGCACTGTCAAAGGGACGGTGTGGCTTGTAGAGTGGAAGCTTCCATCTTTGTGAAACTATAGGTCGTGTCGAAACTCCTTTTCAATCTCACCTTCTCAAAGAAGATAGAGTGACAGTCGTCTTTCGTTTCTCTCAGATAGATTCGAACAGTGAGTTTGGAGGTATCACTGGAGAATGGAAGGACTGTGGATGTCCCATAGATATCAGGGTCAGTCGGTGACACAACGAGCACAATCTTGTCGTCGCCTCTCGCTTCCTTGGCCACAATTTTTTCGATTTGGCCCTCCAAGAGAGAATCCACTTTGACGAACAGGTTCCAATGCTTTTCGCCGTGAAAGATCTCGCTGGTGTTGCCAATGCTGATTTCACGTTTCTGATTATTGTCATCAGGTTGTTTCAGGAGAGTATGTATGTTGGCAAGGAACTCATACCATTGTATGACCTTCTAGAATAATGGACTGGAGAATAATGGACTTCTTTGCTTCGTTGCCTGCCGCATCTTTTTGGTTGGCGGCTTTCGCGCCAGGAAGACTGATTTATAATGGTAGATTGGGTAAATAAGGGTTAGAGATTCAAATCGACGTAACAAATTAATTGATTTGAACAAATATTATGTTTACCGCATCTACCTTCAGTTTAGAGGTAAGAACTTTCCAGGATGAAGGCATGTTGCCCCCAACCCTACCGGTATTACCCTGACCAATCATTAGTAAGCAACCGACCTGACTGAGCCTCATTGAAATGCGGGTAGACCCTACTCTAGCTTGCTTGTGGCTGCCTGTAAAAGTGCGCGGGGATTGAATATTGATGCCTATATAATAGCCAGAGCTAGGCCAGCTCTAGCAGGTTTGCAGGACTAGGATTCTCGGGAAGAGACCCAACCCATCTTCCTTCCAACAATCCAAAAGGAAACCGGAGCGATGCCCGGGCGGAGGAGTGGTGGAGCTACCATTCCAGAATGAACAAAGGACTGCCACCATTTTCGAGATTGTTTGAACCTCCTGCATATTATAAATATACAGAATTGAATCAACGTATCTCATCATCTTCCTGGCAGGGATCACTACTTTGGCAACCGGTATCTTGCTAGCTAGAAGCAGGGGAGTAATCGAACTAAAAAATCTTGAGTGTAGTGGTGCTTGCTGGCTATTAGTTACAACCCTTTAATGGGCATATTATCGGTACATTAGTGTGTACATGGGATCACGAGCTTTTTTCTTTTTATGCGCTTCGTGCCAAGCAGGAGGCAGCTTTTCGTACAGTTGCCGTGGCACCGTAAGTGGTTTGCCGAAAGCACTGTTGAACATCAACATCCTTGTGGTCCAGTAGTAGCTTAGAGGAAGCTGCGTCTTCCTGATAGATTTCAAAGGCATCGGTAGCATCTTGTGCAGCTCGTTGGATTCCTTGCCTGGTCATTTCTTCGTTCAAACGAGCGGCAAAGGTGGGAACACCCAGATCGTCGTCGACGCCCATTTGTCGGTTGTTTCGGTGCATCTTGAGGACGGGCTTGACATGGGCTGCATAACGGGTTTTTCGGTTCCCGTTGGCAAATGCCTCCAAGCCACGGTACACATCGTTGGTGCTCTCCAGTACGCTTTGGTCCTTGAGGACCTTTTTCAGGTGCTGGCGCATGCCTTGAAGTTCTTCTGGGCTGTACCACATGAATTCCATTTGCTCTTCGTCAAAGTGGTGGTAAGAGCGGGCGGGACGCTTGGTTACTTTCCCCCAAAACTGAACGGACTTTTTCGTGTCCTTGTCCATCGAAGGGAGGGAGCTGGTAGAAGACATGAGATTGGACTTGCGAGCAAGGGTGGGTTGAGGAGATGTACCGGTGGGCATGCACATGGTTGTTGTGGATTTGTAGTTGGCTTTGCGGTTGCTTCAGATTGTGAGCTTTTCCAAGAGGATTTATTTTGGCTGTGTTGCTTTGCTCTTGCCAAAGCTTACGAATTGTGAGTCAAATCTCAACGGTGCTCAGCAACCATGTGATGCATGACTTGCTGAGAATCGACCGCAGCTACTACTAGTAGCGCCTACCGGTACCACCTACATGTACTAAATCGTTGGAACATCCACATCAAATTCTCGCCTGGTTACAATGCTTCCTTCCGGTACAGCTGGGAGGCCAAAAGACTAAAAAATTTTGTCAGTGTCCGAAAAAAGTAAAAGGTGAGCTGAAGGTGGCATTCAAGAATCTTCATGAAGGGAAAAGAACAGATGAAAAGTCAGGTATAAAGGAGGAGTGGTACTTAATTACGGTCATCGGTCTGGTACATGACATTGTAAAGCAAGGTTCACGGGTTCACGGGTTCAACTACATTGAACAGCTATTGAACCGTAAACTTTTACTCTAGTAACTACTCCGGAGTACTAGTATTATTAGTACTGTTACCAGGTAGTACGGTAGATGTTTCTAGCGAAACTGGTCAAAATAAATAAATAAATGATGTCAAAGAGCTTGTCAAAGAATGCCTACCATGTCCTGTGCCATGTGAATGCGACTGACTTGCCTCCGATGTGGTATTAGAGTAAAGATTTGCTATAGTAGAGGTACCTTGCAACCAAAGATCTCGATGGATAAGGTTCCATATACTAGCAAAAGCCCTTCCGCTTTACCAGTGTGACCGGTGGGGTGTGTAGCTTGAACTGTGCAAAGTGTAAGTAAGTAAAGCAAGTATCGTTTGCTTTGATGGTGTGCGTTACCCCATTCCGCAGTTTGGGGCATTGTCCAATGTCAACAATAGCTTGAATGTTTGAATGCATCTCACTGGAAAGAAAGGCGTCTTGGCATCTGTTCACTCTTACATTCTTCTACGCAAGGAAGCTCGTAGCAATGTACCGAGATGTTACCAGTCCTGTTTCTTTCCCTCAAAACTACCTATCCCGCTATTCAGTCGCTGTTGCTTACAATGTCATGTACTGTTTCTATGTTTCTATCCAGTCATCTTCCTCGTTTGTTTCAGTTGCGGTTACTAGTACAGTACCTTTCACAGTCGCAATGCCAACATGCCGACATTGCCAACAATCGTTTTACAAGAGAAGTGTGGAAACGTGGAAACATCATCAACTATAATAACTCATCAACAACACCCAGTCACAATGACACATCGACCGACACTCAACTTTTTTTGTTGAGTTTCCGACCTGGCTCTCACAGAACGGTAAATTTTGGTAGCTCTGAACCACTCTTGTTGCTGAACGGATGCTTCGTCCCCTCCTTCCTCTGCCGCACCGCCACCATCGTTATTTCTTACAGTACAACTGTACCAGTTTGGGATCAAGCACGGCCAAATCATACCGGTACAAATAACTGCACTCGTTTTTTATTGCTAATAACTGCACTCCCCTTTGACTTCCTCCACTGGTGGTACCGGTGCCGCTGTTGGCTCGCGGAGAGACCGAGAGACTGCATTTTTGTGGCATTGTAGTTAAGGTTGAGGTGCTTCGAATCATGAAGAAGGATTCGAAAGCCTAAACATAGCGACCCAATGTATACGGACGCAACCGACTGTCACTCTTTATAAGAGCTTATATCAGCCAATAGGAAGCAAAAGAAGTGATATGGCGTGGTTCGGGTACTAAAAATGGTCCCACCCATGCATAATCGCCCCGTCTTGACGAAAATTAGTGCTTGGATCCATGCAACACTGCCTCCTTTCATCCAGTCAACAGCTCAGCCCCCAGATGGATCCCAACAAACCTCAACGTAGTTGCTTGGCTTGTTGTTACTAGGACGCACTGCTCGAAGGACTTTGTCTTCTTCTAAAAGACGGGCTTAGTATCTCGCTCTCCCGCGCCGATCCTAAAATCGTCCTAGTGCTACCAACTGGAAGTACCCTACCAAAACGGACACAAGAACCACCACAAAGCCACAAAGCACAATATCGGTACGTAGACTACATGTACCAACCCACCTTGGCTGCATCAGTTCCGTTGGGTCCAGCAGTTCCAGGATCACACATTATCCCGTGGTACTGTTCCCCAATCCTACCCTAGCTAGCTAGTAGTTTCAACATCCACAATTATTTCCCGAGACTAGATCTACCGTATGAGTCGAGTCGACTCTGCAGACAAACTCCATGGATACGATCATTCATCATCCGGTCATGCAGCCGAAGATACCGTACATACCGAATTGAGGTAAAATGTGAGCGTTAAACAGTCACCTTCAAGAATCCAATCGGCATGGTTGGTTCGTGGGCGGTGCACATTCTCACATTCTTCATTTTTACGGTACGGTATGATTGCATGGAAACAGTTGCAACTTACTTGAAAGTGAAGAGAAGACGATGGACTACACGGCAGCCTCTCAGGCCCTTGGTCCCAAGAGATTCAGCGTCTTGAAGACATACCAATCGATTCCAGAAGCCAGTGATCTGGAGTGGTCTGATGATTTCTTCGAGGGCGACGATGGGATTGTTGCGGTGTTCGATTTCGATTATCTTCAAATTGTGGATTTCAACACCCAGATGGCGTTTGCTGGACTGGTGCCGACATTGGGATGTATGTCTCTCTATGGAGGCCTGATGGGTGGTTTAATTGGAGCAGCGGTGACTCCGCCAGCATTCTTGTTACTCACTCTAACACCTTGCTTCTTGAAAGCTCAAATTGAATGGGAAGCGTATGCTCAACATGTGGCCGTCACAGTGGACGGAATCCGCTTTGTTCAAGACAAGCGCAAGTCTTGTTGGGGAATCTCTGTGTGCGATAAGGGCCGTCACTCGAAAACAGTTCCCTTTGACAAGGCAAGACACCACATCGCAACAGAAATCTTGATACCTTCGACCTTTCTCACCTTCTGCCGTCTCACATCATGCAAAACTACTTTCAGATCACCGATTGTGATATTGTCGAACCAGCTGGTGCAGAATGTCTGTGTATCCCTCGAGTTCTCATGACTGTGAATATTGACACTGCGAGCTCTGGTGGAGAGAGCAGGCAGTATGAACTAAAGATAACTGGCCTGCAGGATGCCCATCGATTCAAACAATTGGTTTGGGCCATGAAACGAGCCACGCGTGGAGGTGGCACAGGAGCTGCACCAGCATATTATCAGGCACCACAAGCGCTGGAAATGACAGAACGGGCCAATGGATCATCTGCGGCCAACGCGTTGGAGCGTGCTCGCAGCGGAGAGAGTAATGGTACTGTGAAGAACTTGTTGCGTGACATTAGAACTGAACTGCGAGAAAACAATCAGCTCATGAGAGAAATGAGGGAGAAGGAAAAAGACCAAGGAATTGAAAAGGTCCAAGGGACTGGTAGCTGCAAGGATGCTGCGGCGACTTTTGAGAAGGGAGAGATGGCTTGATGGAGAGGTTCGCCATACCTTCCAGATGACAGGCTTCGCCATGCCTTCCAGAGTTCGCCAACACGTATGTTCATGTATGTACCAGTAAAACCAAATCAGTCGCAGCTTGTATTGTACGGTAGCAAAGGGACTCTCCCAGTGTTCTATGTAGTCATTTAGAGTGGTGGGTTGTTTGCGCTCGTATTCTGAATGATTGTGGTCATACAGATTCGATTCCGCCTCTGAGGTTCAACAATCGACCCGACTAATAGATGTAGCTACAGTGGGAGATGGAATGGGAACACAAAACAGCGGCTGGAAACCAATCTTGGAGCCTCGAAGGCAAGCTACTGCACTTGTTGAGCAGTAACTAACCTTCAGATCCATCTGGTGTGGCTTCCATCACCCTCAAAGTGTGCACTGCCTCCCACGCTCTCTTGGAAGACTTCTGAGGATTGAACAAACGGATCTTAGCAGCGGGAACAGAGTAACTTTCGGTTTGGATTATCCTGCTATTTCAATGGCTAATCTAGGTCCCCATCTGCTAGTTTGGTTCCCAACCCAACGTTGTGGTGGGAGGGCAAGTTGCCAAGAGGAGAGAACATCTGCATTTCAGGACAATCAGCAGCGGTCATCTCCACGTGGAGAATGTAAACATACTCGTTGACAGCAGACATGCTGAGGGCAACTCATGGCTCCAGTATGAGCTCCAATATGAGCTCCAGTATGAGGCTGGAAGCAGCATCAGGACCTCTTGATATCATCCATGTCGCTGGTCCCCTCTACCGGGCTGGATGAATGGCTGATAATACAATCTTATGTCTTGATTCACAGACTTGGGTGAGGGGGGATTGAAGCCGACATTGAGGAGTGTCCTGGAAGAGTGATTGCAGGCGCAGATCATGTCTCAACCAACGAAGATCAAGCTGCAATGCGGGCTAGAGTGTGCCGTCGGTACGAAACAGTCAACTGCAGACGAAGACATTCACAGCAGGAACGGTGTTCCACCACATCCATTTTGTCCCTAATCCTTTGCAGGTCCATGACGTTACACGGTCTAATGGGGCGAACGAAGTCCGCAGGCAGCTGCCTCCGTTTGCGGTCTAATTGCTAAAAGTTAGTAAGAGTTATCATCATGCTTGCTCTATAGTTTTTTGTACCAGTAAACCCAGACTGATAGTGCCCTGCACTGAAACATGCAATGGACTCTCTCTTTTTTCTATCGAGTCAGTCGCAATGGTGGGTTGCTGTACTTGGTACACGATGCTGATTATAAATGTGTAATGATTCGATTCACTGGTTGTTGCGCGACGAAAAGGATTCATATGCATGCATGTATGCATACATCGTAGTAGTCGCTCTTGTCTACTTTCCACGTCGGCTGAAAAAGCTCGTTCGTGATCGTGCCGCCTCTGTTGCATCCTCGACCCATCCAAGGGCCCAATTGCTGCTGCTGCTGGAGTCGTCTTCCATTCGAAAGAGCCCGTCCGTACTCTTCTCCGGTGCAGGTGGTGCCACACCCAACCTTCGAGGGCTTCTTGGTTCTGTAAGGAGCGCCGCACGCATCTCTGCCGCCGCTTGTTCTTTCATGGTCTCTTTGTCGGGTGGTGACTTGGAGCGGCCGTAAAGCTTGGCATTGGCACGGCGCCGTTTTGGGCTTGTGGAGTGCCTGACTCTTCTGCCTGTAGAGGCGGCAGGAACACCGCCGCGTCCTCGCGCTGCTACTGTCATTCTGGTAGAAGCTGCTGCTCCGCCGGGCATTTTGAATATTTTTGTTGTTGGAGGGGGCTGATAAGATCTCGGGCTGAGAGCTGAGAGTTGTGAGCAAAAGGATAGGAAACAGGAAGAGGTTCATCAGTCCCCTACTAGCTAGATCTAGCCCACCGCAGTGGTTGCGGCACCGCCAGTGGTTGCGGGCACAGAACAGAAGATCCAATAGAATCCTGTTTCTGTCCTGCACAGAACCGTTGTGGTACTGCAAGGTTTTTGCGGTTTTGGTGTGCGTGTTTGTCTAGTGGGTGTAGATAGTGAATTATGAGGCAGAGAAAGGTTTTCTGAAGAGGGTGACATCTCTTGAGGCTCGAGTGTGGAGGGACAGTAGTCAAGGACCAATCAAGGTGACACTGGTGTTCCAGAAAACGCTGTTCCAACAAGCAAGACATCGCAATTATTGTTTTCATCATTTCGGTAGCCAAAGCCATGCAAACCATACCGACGCATTGAAAGGTATGGGTAATGAGAAATTCAAAGTTGACCTAGCCATTATTTTTTTCTGTTATCTGTTTGAGATGAGTGTTAAACATATAGTTGCCATTTGAAAGTAGAGCATTAACAGATAATACAGACCATATACCCACAAGTGAAGGTTTTTGGCAGCTTAATGGAAATATTTAACGAAATGACCAATTTACTTAAGTGACATGACTGAAAGAAGGGTATACACGACTGAACTGGTGCAGGTTTCAAAATCGAAAATCGGTCCAAAACGCCGTGTTGACAATTGGGGAGTGCTTGTTCTCCACAGGAAAGTGACAAAATCGCCAAACAAATGTTACAGCCCCATGCAGAACAACAAGGGGAATGAGGCCGTAGCATTTGTTTTTATGTTTTTACATCTTCTGGTCAATTTATTCCACTCCCCAATTACATTACCACACTCTTTCAATGCGTCGGTAGCTAACACTTTAAATAATGCGACGAGCAAACATGAGCCATCGAGCCGTGCCAACGTGCCAACCCAGTCTTTTTTAAAAGGGCACCAAATAATGGGCTCAACAGAAGTGTTCTTAAAGATTTATTGTCTTGTCAAACCTTGGCTCAGCCGTACTCTTTTAAAATACCACGCAGAGAACACTGACGACAGACAGTATCTTTGGGAGATGGAGAAATAATGTGCCATCCAGTGCCATCCCATGTCAGAAAACCACGCTCAAAACAAGGTAAAGCATGGCCCCTACTGTACCACAGCATTTCTTTTTAAAAAAGTGAAAACATTGGTAAAACAGGAGCCGTGATGAAAAGTGGAAGGTACTTTAAAATTGGTTTACCGCAGCTACCTGAAGTCCACAGAGTTCTTCCACAGGCCGTACCGTACAGTATCGGTACTGAAAACGTACTAGTACTGCTTCCAAGGATTTTTAAATTTGGTTTGCAGCTCGGCTTTGGCAGCTGCTGTGGCGCTGTGGCTGGGACAGGTCCTGAAAAGCTGTCCTGTGCAAGAATAACACTCAAACATTAACTCTACTAGCAAGCTAGGATCCAACGAGGTTTTGGGATTAGTTAGGTTTGGTTGGAATAATGTTGGTTTCATTTGTTTCCATTCATCGTCGGCTATTTTAAAATAGCCAGGCCAAGCAAACCTTGCTCCAGTACGGTACGTTTTGTGCTACAATTAAATAGCAGGAGAAGAAGAAAGACGATGAATACCTACACTGTCGTTGGGACGGGTTACTTGGAGCTCGTAATACCTGGCCCGCCCCATGTAGACAACTGGTGTTGCTAGCTAGCTCTCGGCGCATCAGGCATAAATCCTTGGGAGCCAATCGGTCAGCGTAAATCCACGAGGCAAACTCGGTTGTAAAACGAAATGAATGTCTTTGCCCACAGTCAACAGCTGGTTGGGTGTCTCCTAATCTCTCCCTGCGAAAGAATGATCCAATGATTGATTGAATTCGTCAATCATTTTTTCTAACGCAACTAACTGCATACCGTACCGTTCCCGGCATTCTAGAAGAAAAACAGTGCACGCTGACAGCCACAAGAAACGTCCACTCTACAGTTTATTATAATACTTACAATTTACGAAAAGCTGCTATGGAGTTCCATGATGATAAACCTTTAATAAACAACCATTGCTGTTTCTGGTTGACTGATCAACGCCTCCATGTTGAGCATCAACAAGTCTTCCCATCGCCCGACATCAACAAACTCTTCCCATCTTCCGATATTGGACGCAGTGCTACTAAAATAGCTAGCAAGTCCCCAGAGGTTGAACAGAAATTCAGGGGGAAAATAGTAGCCAACACTCAAAATTCATCTCTACCGACCCGAGCCCACAACGAAAATTGCTGAATTGTTCTTTCCATAGCTCTGTACCGTCCTTGAAACCTGGTAGGCCAGTTCGTATTAGCGGACAAATAGACCATCTGCATCGTTGGAGTGTTTAGAAGGCATCACGCCAAGCACTCGAAGGCTCGCATTTTTGGAGAGCATGGTCGTCCGGACCTCGGCGGCCACTCTCTTCTCCTGTCTGACTCTTTTCGGAGACTTGCTGCTGCTGCTGTTGCGTTGGGACTTGGAGGTTTGTGGGTGATCTACTAGGCTTCCTCGATGTATCCTTCTGCCTGGCCATCACCGCGAGACTCCCAGTCGATTTCGTCCTTCGAGCCGGCGTTACGATTTCCTTTGGCTTTGACGCCATACTCGTCGAGACCCTTGACATCTTATCCATTGTTCCGTCTTTGTCTTTGTCTTGTTGTGCTTTCCACTTCTAGCTTTCCACTTCTATGGGACGGGTGTTGCGGTCAGGTTCGAGCGGTGGTGACAATACTCCGTGCAAGGTCCGACGAATACCGAGGTCCGGCACAGCTTCCCTGTCTTCGTCTCGGAAAGGGAGAATCGAATCAGTGGAGACGTGGAGACCGCTAACCACTGTAAAAAGATGTTGCTTCGAAGCTGCGGTAATTATAAGAATGATTTAGATTTAAAATTTACCCAAATGTCTCATTAATAACACCCAGTGTGAGAAACTCGATTGAATCATTCTCATTCCAGTTCGCTTCTGACAGCAAGAAAGAGGTTTTGAAGGCCTCTCCATTACAAAAAAGACCCACATAACCGCAAGCGGAAGCATCCCCGAACATCGCAAGTGGCAATGAGCGAACGAGGATCCAGTGGCGGGCACGCGGGTTTCCGCTATGCATGCATGCATAGCAAGCACAAGCAGCTGCACCAACCCAACTTGGGTGTATGAGCTACTAGCTAGTACCGCAGTACTGTACCTCTACGCAAGCTTCAACTTGGGTGTATGAGGCTGGTACCGGTACAGTACAGGTACTCTAGCTAGCTAGTCTGCAGCTCTACTAGCAAGCCGCCAGCCTTCTACTAGCTAGCTGGTCATGCGGCTAGCTAGCAAGCCACCACTATTGACATGCTACAGTTATTGCATGAATGGCAAGGTTCTTTTCGGAAGAGTTGACCAAGATCGACCAACTTTACAGTTTCTATTTCTGGGGTCGGGGGCTTTATCTGGTTACGCCAGCCATTCCATTGTTCTACAGAGCTGTCAAGTCAAAGACTTGTGTAATGCCGGAATCCTCACCGTTGGCATCGCTGGAGGGAGAGCTGACGGCCAAGAATGATCCATCAGTAGACATTTGGATATCCGCTCCAAACCGATCTCCCACGGCAACTCCATTCAAGTCAGGGCCCACTTGGACCCATGAATCTGTTTCTCGATCGTAGTCAAAGAGACGTGTGACACCCTCTCCTGTTTGTTTCTCCGTTCCACCAATGGCAATACGGGTTCCGTCCCCCGAAAGGTAGAGGCTTTCGCCGAATCGCTCTCCGGCCTGGTTACCGAGAATGGTTTGTCCCAGTTGTTGCCATGCATCACTATCACTGCCAAGTTGATGACGATAGACTCTCACCATGCCAGCGTCCTCTCCATTGTCACTGTTGAGGCTGGCACTGCAAGCCAGAATGGATCCATCCGACGATAGGGCGATTTCTCGCCCCATGACATCTTGATCGTGATCACCAAAGATTGTTTGGCCACCTGCATCCAATGCTCAATCGTCGTCATCTTCGTGTTCTATCAAATCGAATACTTGGACGTAGCCAGTTCCATTGGGTTCTTTCTTGAATTGATTGGCCCCGGCAGCGACACGGTACCCATTGGCTGAAATGGCCAGAGATCTACCGAGACGATCCAATGTTCCAAGTCCATGAAGGGTTTGTCCTACTTGTTCCCACGACGAGGACGTGGTTGTTGCATTGCTGTCATTGGCCACATGTCGAAAGATGCGAACGTTTCCCGCGTTTTCATCGCCGTTTTCGTTGCTGCCTTGATAGGCACAGGCTGCCACGAACTGCCCATCATCCGACATGACCACGGATCGACCGAACCATTCGTCTGCGTGGATTCCTTCCATGGAAGGTCCGACTTGTTTCCATTGCGCATTGGGTGTACTACTGACGTAGTCAAACACACGAACATTGCCGACATGGGGCAAGATAGAAGTAATAGTAGTGCTGCCAGTATGCGTAGTTGTAGTTGTGGTTGTGACATTTTGAAAGGGCGCTCCGACGGCCACGCGGAGTCCATCTTTGGACAAGGACAAACCACTAAATCCAAAACGGTCTCCTGGGTTTTCCCCTCCAATGGCATTGCCCAGTTGTGCCCACACGGTGTTTGTTGGAGCTGCGAGCGCTCTGAAAGACTCGTACCAGTCCCGATTCAAATCCGACATTCCCATTGTTGCGAGCTGCCACGGCCACAATCGAACCACTTCCCGACAATCCAATGGCTTCTCCAAAGCGATCGTATGCCGCCGATCCAATAATGGTGTTGCCCCATTGTACAATACCTGTAGTGAACGAATCTTGCGTAGTAGTATCATCATCACTGGGGGTTGAATCTACACTTAGTTTGTTGTTCCGGTGGTTGAGTGGGCGGTGGTACGGTAGTCTCGTCACCACGAGACAGTGTGGGGTTTTACCAGGATTGACAACGAGACTCTCTCTTTTT
>CAICTM010002448.1:0-14568 GCA_903772945.1 Seminavis robusta | reverse complement strand
CTTCGAGGGCTGAACCTCAGAACTTTTTCTACACCTCAGTTGGAAATGCCAGTGTTTCCGTATCAATATCATTAATTAGTACACCAAGCCCAACCACAGCAGCCCCAAGCATGAACCCAACAACAGTTCCAACACAAAGTCCTTCACCTCCTCCAACTCTGATACCCACTGCTTTTCCCAGTGTGCTCCCTTCCTCTGGTCCAAGTGTGTTGCCTTCATCTAGTCCAAGAGCAGCAACTGGTCTACCCACCAAAATTCCATCCAAGCAACCAAGTGCATTTCCTAGCACGCACCCATCACTGTCACCATCTGATGTCCCCACTCCACAGCCCACACTGAATCCAACATCTTTGCCAACTGTAGATCCTTCCATTGTTCCAACAAGGGCACATTTCTCAGCCCCTAGCCCACCTCCATCATCCATGCCCAGCGAACACCCATCATATATACCTAGTCAGGACCCAACAGCAGAACCAACCACTGATCCAACAGTATCACCAACAACTGTTCCAACCCCTGAACCAACCACAGAACCAACATCAGAACCAACCCAGGAACCCACCCCAGAACCAACACCCAAACCATCAGGTGTACCATCATCATGGCCAAGTGCACCACCATCTGAGCAGCCATCGCCAGTACCTTCTGCAAGTCCATCAGAAAGTCCATCAGCTCAGCCCACTAGCAAATATCCATCAGTCCCTCCAACTGGAGCTCCCACACAGGCTGCATGTAGTAGCACTCTAAGCAATACTACATCAGTGATCACTGTTGCCTTGTCTGGTGGATCTTCTTCCCTCACTAATCAATATCTTGTGAATACCATGTGGAATGCAAGTCAGGCTATTCGCAATGTCCTATCTGGGTGTGTCCCCATAGTGCTCAGCATTGTGGTGCTTGGCAGGATACCGCAAAGAAGACAACTGCAAGCTTCAAATGGAGAGCTAGTGCAGTACAGAATACAGGCAGAAGTGGAAGCAACAGAGGACCTATCACAAGGCTGGTACCTTGGTCCCCTCATTGATGCATTCAATGCTATTTCTGCTGAAGAAGGTGTAACTGCATTGAGTGCAACAGGCCCAACACCCAATCCATCCACTGCTCCAAGCAGCAAACCCAGTGCTACTCCCAGTGTGCCTCCCACCACAAGCGCTATGCCTAGCAATTCTCCAAGCTTCCATCCCAGTACAAGTCAGGCACCAAGCCCCCATCCAAGTACTAGCCCAAGTTGGTTGACTAGTGATCCACCAAGCATCCAGGCAAGTCAACCCCCAAGCTCAACCCCAAGTGGAAGTCCAAGCAAGTCTCCCACAAGTAGTCCTCAACCAAGTGGTCCTCCAAGCTTCAATCCTAGTACCAGCCAAAGTCCAAGTATTTCCCCAAGTGAGAACCCAAGTAATAGAGCATTACCAAGCTACAAGCCGAGCATCACTCCAAGTCAATCAAGTCACATCCTGAGTACAGTACCCAGTGTAATATTCAGCGAGAATCCCAGTGCAATGCCCAGTTCATTACCAAGTGATGTGCCCACAGTGAGTCCTAAGCCCAGTAGATCCCCAAGCTTCAACCCCAGTTCGAGTCAGCTGCCAAGCAGTTCCCCCAGTGGCAGCCCTAGCAGCTTTCCCAGTGCTATCCCAAGCAGCAATCCTACATTGAGTCTTGTGCCCAGTGGCATACCCAGCTCTGGCCCCAGCAGAAGCCAGAGTCCGAGCCTTGATCCCAGCTCCAACCCGAGTGGCGCTCCCAGCTCTATCCCAAGCGATTCCCC
Source organism: Seminavis robusta (assembly GCA_903772945.1). NCBI lineage: Eukaryota > Bacillariophyta > Bacillariophyceae > Naviculales > Naviculaceae > Seminavis > Seminavis robusta. The sequence goes on along the minus strand of CAICTM010002448.1, from coordinate 12,800 downwards.
ATCTGTCAGTTCCAGTCCCAGTAGATCGCCAAGCTTCAACCCCAGTCGAGTCAGCTGCCAAGCAGTTCCCCCAGTGCAGCCCTAGCAGCTTTCCCAGTGCTATCCCAAGCGCAATCCTACATTGAGTTGTGCCCAGTGGCATACCCAGCTCTGGCCCCAGCAGAAGCCAGATCCGAGCCTTGACCCAGCTCCAACCCGAGTGGCGCTCCCAGCTCATCCCAGCGATTCCCCATCTGTCAGTTCCAGTCCCAGTAGATCCCAAGCTTCACCCCAGTACAGTCAGCTGCCCACAGTTCCCCAGTGGCAGCCCTAGCAGCTTCCCAGTGCTATCCCAAGCAGCAATCCTACATTGAGTCTTGTGCCCAGTGGCATACCCAGCTCTGCCCCAGCAGGAGCCAGTCCGAGCCTGATCCCGCTCCAACCCGAGTGGCGCTCCCAGCTCTATCCCAAGGATTCCCCATCTGTCAGTTCCAGTCCCAGTGATCGCCAAGCTTCAACCCCAGTACAAGTCAGCTGCCAGCAGTTCCCCCAGTGCAGCCCTAGCATTTCCCAGTGTATCCCAAGCAGCAATCCTACATGAGTCTTGTGCCCAGTGCATACCCAGCTCTGGCCCCAGCAGAAGCCGAGTCCGAGCCTTGATCCCAGCTCAACCCGAGTGGCGCTCCCAGCTCTATCCCAAGGATTCCCCATCTGTCAGTTCAGTCCCAGTAGATCGCCAAGCTTCAACCCCAGTCAGTCAGCTGCCAAGCAGTTCCCCCAGTGGCAGCCTAGCAGCTTTCCCAGTGCCATCCCAAGCAGCAATCCACATTGAGTCTTGTGCCCAGTGGTACCCAGCTCTGGCCCCAGCAGAAGCCAGAGTCCGACCATTGATCCCAGCTCCAACCCGAGTGGCGCTCCCAGCTCTATCCCAAGCGATTCCCCATCTGTCAGTTCCAGTCCCAGTAGATCGCCAAGCTTCAACCCCAGTCGAGTCAGCTGCCAAGCAGTTCCCCCAGTGGCAGCCCTAGCAGCTTTCCCAGTGCTATCCCAAGCAGCAATCCTACATTGAGTCTTGTGCCCAGTGCATACCCAGCTCTGGCCCCAGCAGAAGCCAGAGTCCGACCATTGATCCCAGCTCCAACCCGAGTGGCGCTCCCAGCTCTATCCCAAGCGATTCCCCCTGTCAGTTCCAGTCCCAGTAGATCGCCAAGCTTCAACCCCAGTCGAGTCAGCTGCCAAGCAGTTCCCCCAGTGGCAGCCCTAGCAGCTTTCCACGTGCTATCCCAAGCAGCAATCTACATTGAGTCTTGTGCCCGTGGATACCCAGCTCTGGCCCAGCAGAAGCCAGTCCGAGCCTTGATCCCAGCTCCAACCCAAGCGTGGCACTCCCAGCTCCATCCCAAGTAACCCCCCTTCCGTAAGTTCCAGTCCTAGTAGATTGCCAAGCTTCAACCCCAGCATGAGCCAGCTGCCAAGCCGTTTTCCCAGCTCGACTCCAAGTGAACCACCAACAGCAAGTCTTGTGCCCAGTGGCATACCCAGCTCTGGCCCCAGCAAAAGCCAGAGTCCGAGCATTGATCTAAGCTCCACCCCAAGTAATCCCCCTAGTTCAAACCCAAGTGCATCTCCAAGCATTGTTCCAAGCATGGTTCCAAGTGGCACTCCCAGTTCCAGACCAAGCAACATCCCAAGTTTTTCCCCCAGTTCTGTTCCTAGTGCTGTCCCAACCACCACACCAACAGAAACTCCTTCGATGCCTCCGACCCAACCACCTACAACCAATCCTCCAACAAATCCACCGACAGCACCGCCTTTGATGCGTCTAACCGAAACTCCAACAAGCGCACTAACCACCACACCAACAGAAACTCCTTCGATGCCTCCGACCCAACCACCTACAACCAATCCTCCAACAAATCCACCGACAGCACCGCCTTTGATGCTTCCAACCGAAACTCCAACAAGCGCACTACCAGAATCGCCTACGTGGAGTCCAACTCAATCGCCTACGTGGATTCCAACTCAACTGCCTACGTACCTTCCAATCATCAACACCAAGTTAGATCTGGAAACAGCAATTGCCACTTGGTCAAGCACGGGATCATCAATCTATGGCCCCATTGGAAGTTGGGACGTCTCCCGGGTGACTGATTTCTCCAACTTGTTTTCGTGGCTTGAAACCTTTAATGATGACATTTCAGGATGGCAAACAGGGCAGGTCACCAACATGGCAGGAATGTTTGCAGATGCATATGCTTTTGACCAAGCCTTGTCAAACTGGTACGTCAGATTCTCAGCCATGGCAATATATTGGAAATTGTGGTTGTCTCATCGGTTTTGCTTCAATGACACACCAGGGATGTGAGCCGTGTTACCGACATGTCGTATATGTTTGCGAGTGTGATGTTGTTTGATGTACCAATTTTTAATCAAGATTTGTCAAGTTGGTAAGTTGGATTATGCGTCAGGGCAATAGATTGAAAATTGTGGTTTCCTAATCATTTTTACGCTTCACTGACACACCAGGGATGTGAGCAGTGTTACCAACATGAATGGAATGTTTTATTATGCATTTGATTTTGACCAAAATCTTTGTGCTTGGTCAGGCAAAATACAAAGTAGTGCTGCCACAGTAGACATGTTTTACTTTTCTGGCTGCCAATATCCATCCGATCCCGTCTTTTCACTCAGTACCAGTACGTGGAGCCCACTCTGTTCCAGTTTTTGTTAAGTTGAAGCCACCAACACGGCCACCATGCTCACCGTGTAAGAGCAAGGTTTAGGTACATGTTGACCTCGGCAGTCTTGCTGCCAGAGCCCTCAATCCCTTTAATAATTCTGTTTCCTGCCTTAGGTGGTCCCTGCAGGTAAAAGGGTAGGGTTAAAATACTTTTAAGTCACCAAAACTAAATAAGTATCTTAGAGTGCTGCTTTTAAACCAGCTAAAGCTATTTACATGCATCCTAGGGGGGTCTGCTTCAAGCAGGACCAGCGAAAGCTATATCTAGTATTCTAGCTAGCTAGGGGTATCTGATTCTAGCTTGCTATGGGAATCTGCTTCTAGCTAGCTACTCTATGGTGTCTGCTTTCTAGCTAGCTAAGCGCAAGTTATGCACTAGCTAAGCACTAGAGGTATCTGCTTCTAGCCAGCTAGCTAATAGGGGTATCTGCTTCTACACTGAAACCTTTCTGCCGAGGTGCCACAGCTCCGCTGGCTTAAAATATATAGTTCTTGTTCTATGTGAGGTATTCTGCTTTCCTGTATTCTGCTTTCCTATATTCTGCTTTCCTGTATATTCTGCTTTCCTGTATCTTCGAGGGGGGACCGTCTTAGGCCTGGCTTCCGTAGATATTGTCAAAGACAGTGGCAGCATTCCGTAGGACTTTCCTTGTACTTCTCAAATGTGAACGATGCTTGTGGCCAATCGTGGCCCATTCGTTCAGGTTCACGTGCACAAATATCATTATCGTGACAGGGGTGAAGGAAGGCCTCCTGTAAGAACAGCTTCTGCATGCCTTCGCAAGCCTGTCACTGGAGTCTCCTTGGCCATGATTGTATCGGGTAACAACGGCGTCTAACTTGCTTGATGATGAAGTCCACTGCGGAACCTTGCTCTGGGCTGCTGCACACTGGAGCTTTTTGAGTGTCTCCACATGATCCAGAGAACCAGATGACGAGAATGATTGAAAAAATGTACTAGATCCTTGATCTACGTTACGTTATCTTATGATTCGTATCGGATTTTGATCATGCAACACACCTAAACCCGTCCCACATCTGCGTATAAGTTATGCAAAACAGTTTCAACTTGATTTATGAAGTTTGGTGGCCGACCAGCCACCATGCGATTCTTCCTAACATTCCATGAGCTAGTCAGTCTAATCTAGTCCAGTCCAGCTAGCTAGTAGCACTGGTCGCAACAGTCACACTTGATGGATCCCGTGTCACAATCGGCCGTGATCTGCAAGGACTGGCTGCTGTCAATGGCACAAACGGCGTCCGGTACTTCTCCCGACAACTTGTTTCCATGAAGCTTCAAGGTTTCCAGATGCGTGAGAGCATCCCAGACAGGAACATCTCCCGAGAATTGATTCCTGTCCAACTGTAGGTCCTTGAGATGCGTTAATTCCCCGAGCCGTTCCGGCAAGGGTCCTTGAAACTCATTCTGGCTCAACTCCAAGTGCCTCAAGCGTTTCACATCCGAGATGAGACTGTCCGGAACGTCCCCGGCGAGCTTGTTTTGTCCCAACGAGAGAGTGTCTGCAACAGCCCAACCAAAAAACAGAACAACAACAGACGAGGAGTCAAGTGATGAAAGTTAGAATCAGCAAAGCAAATGAAAAGATTCACCAAATGTCATGTCATGGCATGGCATGTCCACATTAAATTTTGTACGTACCCAACTTTTTGGACATGCGTGGAGGCAGTCCTCCCGTCAATTGATTTCCGCTCAAATGCAAGAATCGCAATTCGGACAATTCCGCCAACGCATCAAAGGGCAACTTTCCTTCGAGTTGATTCTGGGACACACCAATGTAAGTAATGTGCGGCATATCCCGCAAAAAGGAATCGGGAATACTGCCCGTCAACGCATTGCCATCCAAAAAGAGATTCTCCAATTCCACGAGTGGATCTTGTCCATCCGAAAGAGCCGGTAGTTTGCCCGTCAATTGATTGTTGGACAAGTCCACGTCGACAATCTTTTGCAAGGCAGGAAACTGCCAGGGCAAATGGCCCGTAATGCGATTGTCTCCCAAGAGCAAGTATTCCAAATGGGCCCATTTGGTCCAATCCAATTGGTGCAAACTACCACCAATCTGATTGTGTCGTAGATCCAGTTCGTGCAACTGCTCGAGTGCCGTCAAGATGGATGGCAATGTGCCCGTCAATTCATGGCCGGTCAAGTTGAGTTTGCGGACATGACTACTGCTGCTAGCACTTGCACTAATCGTAGTAGCGGGACCACTGCGATCAATAGTCGTTGTAGCACGGGCCCGCAAATCCTCGACGTCATTGTGACAACTGATACCCTTCCAGTTGCATTCGGATTGGGCCGACAACCAGAGTCCTTGTGTCTTGCTGGCTTGTCCAGATGGTCCAGCGTGGCCAGGTTCCAAACTCATGGAATCCCGGGCGGCCGCCGCCGCCGCCACTGGAACATTGCCACCGACCTGTTTGGGCATCCATTCATAATAGAGTACGGCAAGAACAAATCGTTGGACGAGTTGCTCTTCGGCGGCTTGTTGTGCGCCAAGATGACGCCGTCCATTGACGGGCAATCCCGCCAGGGCAATGGTATCTTTGGCAATCCAATGGAGTGCCTTGGAGGGCGCCGATTTGGGGTCTTGTAGGTCTGCTGGCGTAACAAGGGAAAGTTCCGACAGTAACGTGGTCATGGCGGCAACTTGATCGGTGGGTTCTTCTTCAACAGCAATGGGTTCTTTGGGCAGAGTCGGCACGACATCAATGGGATTACTACTGGACGTGGCCGACGCCGATGCGACTTCGTTGGAGGACGATGGAACCGTAGTACTTCCATAATAGACCACAACAATGACAAGCACGACAAGTCCCACCATGGCACACAAAAACAGCGGAATCAGCAGACGCGCCGCGACATCGACCACCTTTTCCCATGTCGACATGCGATCCCACTGGGCTTGTCGATGAGGATGATACCACGGTCCCGTAGCGCTCCGCGATTTCTTGGTCTTGCCATCCTGCGTGCTGGATGGCGACAAATCTTGTAAAAAGATTTCCACCATGCTCTGGTGCATCATTTGTTGGACACTACTGGCGCCTTTTTGTTTGCTCTCGTATTTGCCCGCTTCGGCATCCATCAAATTGACGGATTGATCAATCGTATAGAAATCTTGATGGCGTTCAAACAAGTTATTGTTATTGTTGTTTTTCGATGCTTGATCCTTCTGACTCGAGAGCGATGGCACACGACCGGCTTTGAATTTGCGGGCGGCGGCATCTCCATCTTCGTACGAAGGATTGAGAAGCGACCGATGGACGTTGCGTTGGGCTTGGGCGTCGAATTGCGTCGTTCCTTGGTTAGTAGTAGTAGTAGTATTGGAAGAAGAACCACCACCAACTTTACCACTGACGTCGTAGTCATCATCGTAATCTTCCAAAAAGTTCTTGACAAATTGACGCGTCGAAGTCGATTTGCTGGCAAAGGATGTTCCGGTCGTCGTCGCTGTTGTGGTCGGAGCGGATGTGGTACTGATACTCCCCGGCACACTACTGTTACTACCAATAGAAGTACCACTGGTATTGGACGTCAACCGTGGTCGCGTCATGCGTTCGGCCGTATTGGTCGCGAGTGCCGCAGCAGCGCCTACCGACATGTTGGAATCACTGCCAAGCAAATCGTGATCACTGGATCCCAGCAATTCTTGGGGTGTCATGCCACCCAACAAACTACTCGCAGCCGGAGGTGTGCTTCCACCCGCGGTCCGTTTGAACGATTGACTGCGACGAATATGACTGCGGCGACTATTGGCCGTCGGATCGCGACTGCCAAATGGAGACGACATGCTGGTGGCTCTTCCCACTCCAATGGAGCTCAATCGACTACTACTCGATGCGTTGAGACCGTTACCGTGACTTTGATTACTGGCGTCGTCCAACAAATCAGCACCACCAGAAGAAGAGGAAGTTGTGGAGGATCGTGCCGATGCGCGGTGAATCAGACGACTATTGATGGCGTTCAATCCAGTCAATGAGGAAGAACTGCCGTTGTGATTGTTGTTGTTGCTAGCAGTTCGTCTTGGGGAAAGACCTCTTTGTCGTCGATGATCGTCTCGAGTCTTTTTATTGCCTTCGTACATGATGATGAAAGGATGACCTTGGTCTTCGCTAGCTAGCTAGTAGCTTCAGTTACAGCTGTTGTTGCTATATATTCGGTATTGGTAGAGTAGTAGTATGGCTGGCCTTGCCTTGCTTGGTGGTCGTAGAGATGAGAGTGTAGAAAGCTCGTTCCAGATACAATCCAAACAGTGTCCAACTCTCACTTTCATTTTCCTCCTCAACTTCTTCATTCATCCTCATTACAATCTCTTTTTTCCATGCTGAACTCTGCTTCTTGTACTCAGGCACCCGATCAACTGGTGCACGCTGCGTTTGCCGTGTTGCTACTCTTGGCAGTATACAGTTTCCACAAAAATGCGACGCAATCTTACTTGGTTATCCCGTGTACCACCACCATCCTCTAAGTAATCCTAGATGGTGACTGGCGAACTGGTTCACAGGCATCTTTCGTCATACAAACTGGCATCTCTTCCTCAAACAGGGGTCTTATTTAATTAACCACTAACATTGTGGAATTAGGGTAATAGTGACCTACCAACTTGAACCATCGACCGACTACTCATTAGTATAGATGAATGAGTAGGGATAGTAGAACACAATAGTGACCCGAAGTCATTCTTTCTCGTAAATTGGACCACTCGGAAAGAACTATGACTGGAGAAAAAGAACACTTTTCGAACAGCTTGGATGGTATGGCTCTTTGTTCAAAGTGCAAATTGGGACGTGCGGGACTGACTGAGTGTTGTTCGGGACTGAATCTTTTAGACAAAAGATATCCAAAGATCCGACGGAGATCCTTGACCATGATTGCATGCACTGTTGCCCTGTTGCCCTACTAATGTACTGTGCGGTATGGATTCTTCCTTTTATTCAGTGAAGTGGAAAGAAACCCTCCCCCGCAAGGGGAGGGGAAGTTGAAAGAGAGGAAGAGAGGAAGAGAGGAGGAGGTTCTTAGCTTTAGATGTCATGTCAACTGTAGCTTCCTCTAGTTTTTATGTATAGCTCTGGTTTCCTCAAGTTTGCGCATGTTGCTACGGTGTGGGTTGACATCTGTGCCACCGGTATCTTCTTCGGGTTTAATTGATTGCCTTTGAATTTTGAATTGGTGCATTGGTGGTACACTTGATTTTGTGAGTGTGGATGGGAATGGCAGTCTTGTACACTTGTAGGCAACAACCAGGTTTGCCACCAGTGCATTATTGTGAAGTTTGTTGGTTGGTTGGTTGGTTCTCAGCTCCGCTTCCAATCAGCTTCGAAGTCAATTCTTTGTATTCCTTCACTGACTGCCTTTCGCTCAAGGATAGAGAGATCCTCCCCAGAGAAATCCTCAGGCTCGTATTGACCGTTGTTGCCATGTCCACAAACTGGACTCTTTCATTCGGTCAATCACGGCGACACTCCTGTGAATTGTGTGACTCTTATGTGGTCTCGATCCGCTCTGACGGATCCAGCTCCTGCATGGCACCGTTTCGAGACTCCTGTGCTTCGAGCTGATCCTTCGCTCTGACATGCCGATGCGCCGATCGCTTTCTTGTCCAATCCGATCTTTTCAATCGACGTATCTTCGCTGGTACGTCTTGAGTTCAAGGGCTAGGCTCCAGCCGCTGCTGTTTCGTACGAAAAGCCAGGATCTTCCGATGGATGAATCTCCACCAATCTCCACTCGAATCGGCTTCTGCTTGTTATGTTTGTTTTAGTGTTACCCTCACGAACTTAATAATTTTGGATCCACGGCGACAGCTGAGAAATAGATTCCATCGCGGGAGTATCTTAACGGGTCGGCTACAACAGCAGCAACGATACCGACATGGCTACAACAAGCTACCTAACTGGAACAACCTGAAAGTGGTTGGTTGCTCATGACATTTCTTTTGTGGAGACACTCGCAATGATCGAAGCCGTCGGAAGCAACGTAGGAACAAAGATCTTCGACACCAAGGATAGTGCACACTTACTACTTGCTCGCACCATCAACAGTCGAAATGCGGGATGGCAAAAGCAAATGAAATTCATCCTTGGCCAGCTTGGCTGCTTATTATGGATCGAGCAAAAACTCAAAGATCATGCACAGAACCTAGCTAGCTAGGTAGCTTTTGCTGGAACAGCAAATACCGGAAATTGAAGCCACAGACGACGTTGCTTCGTTCTGGGTGCGTAGCCGTATCAACAACAAAGCTCTCAAAACCTGCACTAACTACTCCTGTTCCAGTAGACCGACTACCGTACAAGATGGAACATTGCACATCTGTTGCCGTACAACCAACTAACTACCTTGCCAGCTTGGGCAAAATTGAATCCGCAACAGCCATCAATGCAACAACAACAAAAAGACAGCTCGGGCAAGTCCATCTACCAGAGCAACATGCTGGAAAGCAAAATGTGAGTGTGTAAGTGCTAGCTACTAAGAGCACGTCCACCTGGATCCTTGATTAGTGTCTCTTGGCAAGGGGCAAACGTATTGTGAAAGCTACATCTATGTATGTATGTTTGTATGTTCGCGTTCCTCTGCCTACACAACTTCCCGCACGATCTTCATTCATCGTGGGCAGGCAGCAAAAGCGAATCATGATCGCACTGGATGGCAAGTTTCATCACCTTGGCAACCAAAGGTGCAAAAGTCTGACGTCTCCAACCAAGGCAAAAGGGTGGCTGCCTAGCTCCTCCAAGGCAAAAGAGTGTTCTGGGAACGCAACAGACTTGTTGCCCCCCTTCGACAGTTGGCAAAAGGGTGGGTTGGGGCAACAAAAGGTGCAAAAATAAGTTTGATGTCTCCAAGGCAAAAGATTGGGGCCACAAAAGAGACAAGACAAAAGGGATCACACAGCTGTTCACCCTGAGTTGGGAGGTGCAAAAGTTGATGTATCCAAGGCAAAGGGGAGCTCAGTTTCAATAGCCTTGGTTGAGCAAAAGGAGTCAATGAACAGCCTATGGTACAGGACATTTGGTCACAACTCTTCAAGATGTGGGTGTGTAAGTGCTGAGTTGGACAAAAGTTTCCTCTCCACGGGTTGGGCAAAGGTTAGAAATCGGGCTTCAACCTCTTGCTGTAGAGCTGGGGGGTCGGGTGGCGACCACTTACCGTGTACGCTACTTTTGAGCAACTTTCCAAGTTTTCTAAGCAAAAATGTACCGTACCTCTAACCCTTGCAGCGTAAAGAGGTGCTTTTCAACATTGGCTCAAACTTCTTAATATTAAGGTTGGATGCAGTGATTGATTCGATCTCATCGCTCTTTCTTCATCGCATATATAAGGGGGTTTAGAGGAGGGAAATTAGCTACGGAAGCCAGCCGGGGCCAGGCTTAAGCAAAGAACAGTCGAAATTCAGGACTAGGTTCGGAGGGATCAGGGGCAAGAAATTGAGGACCATTACGGGGGGCAAAGGGTTTGGCTTTGCGGGATCACGGAGACATAAATGGGTAGCTTTCACAAGGGCAATTGAGATACGGGTCTGCATGAAGAACATCATTTGAGAGTAGGAAAATTGAGTTTTGGAGGCAGTAGCAGAAGCAAGGCGTTGTAAGAGAGTCTTGGCTTGAGGGGCAAGCATGCCATCCACTGAAACAACAAAGGGTGGAAGGAAGCGCGATTGGACTCGCACGCGTCTTTATATTGGAAATTTTGTCGCGTCTTGTTGGGTTAAAACTTACGGGATTCTCGTCAAACAAGCCGCGAATAGAAAGATCACCACGTAAGAGCTCGGGGGCTGGAGGGGATTGAGAGGGGGGGAGGAAGGGGAGGTAGGTAGAATTGGGTGAGGCAGGGATAGTAGGGGGGGAACAGAGGGAAGGGTGGTTCTGATGGACGCTAGAGGAACCAAAGCATTCCACATGCAATAGAACCAATTCATTGCGGATTTCATTATGGCGACGGATGTTAAGCCGCCGCGTTTGCATCCAGAGCATGTGGAACGCTGAAGGGACCAGTACAGCCATCACAAAGGCGCTGGAAGAGCTGGGGGGGTAAGACCGAACGGAGAAAAAGAGCATCACGCCATTCTTGAGCAGAGAGGTGAGTGCGTTTGGCAATATTGGGATATGACTGCAAGCCAGGAGCCAGTGCACGACTGCGATTGAGGCGGGACTGCTCAGCCGAGTGAGAGTGGCTTGAGGTCTCGAAAGCCGCTTGGTAGGCGTCGTGATGTCGTTTGGTGGCGCTGATACGACCTTCTGTGAGGGCTGTGCGATGGTCTGCAATTCTGAAGGGATGACGTGGGGGCTCAATGAAGGGGTGGCAGGGTCGTGGAGAGGGCTAGGGGGGATGGGAATTAAGGGCAAGGGGGCAAGAAGGGAGCGGGTAATTTCCGAAGTAATTTCGCGACTGGCAATGTAGCGGAGGGGGGCTTCCGTAATGGGGTTGGGGAGAGAAAGGCCGGCAAACTTGTTTGGGAGGGAAGTGAGAGCTCGGGGGGGCAGTTCGCTTGAATGAAGGTTCCATAGAGCGGGGAGAAGCTCAAAATCCAGAGCATTTTCCAAGGGAAGCCAAGAGTCCGAGGGGACACGACAGACACGTTGCACAAATTGCCATTCCATTTGGAGAGACTTTTGGCAGGCAATATAAGCCGACTGGGGGTAGAACTGAGCCACTTCACAAAGAGATTGAATGCAGGCCGTCCAAGTTGTGATTTTGGAATCAACCCAGGAGGAAAGGGCTTCAGGTTCGCCGATATGACCACCGAGAAATCTGGCACCATTGGTGACTTTGAGTTGAGAGCCGCGGGTACGCGTAAACTGAGTGGTGGCTGTATGAAAATTGGCACTGTGAGTAATAATTTTGCATTTATTGCGCTGAACAAAGTAGCCGAATGGTTTGCCTAGCCGAATAAGACGGTCTAGAAGCAATTGTAAATCAGTAAATTTGCCGGCAGCATTGGCATCATCGGCATACCAGAGATGCAAAAAGTGAGGGAACTCATGGTGAAGCCGTTTAATGAGAGGAACTAAGGCTAAACCGTAGCAGTACATGGCTAAAGGATCACCTTGCACGACTCCAACAGCGCTGAGGATAATGTGAGCTGTTCCAGCGGTGGAGTCGTGAAAAATAACAAGGGACCAATGTTTGTAACTGTTGAAGGTAAAGCGGGCGCCTTCGGGCCAAAGATGGCGAACTGTATAAAGCATGGCAGTTCGATTAAATTCGTTGAAGGCATTAGAGGCATCTATAATAAGGAAGCCGAAATCAGAGTCGAGACTGTCAGATGAGCCAAGGTGATGATCCCAAACATGATTGGCCGTGTGGACGGCACCTTCAATGCCTGCTTTAAAACCAACGGAAAGCTGAGAAGTGCCAGCTGCTGCAGCCGCAGCGGGGCCAGCAACAGCAAGGACACATTTGGCAATGTAGCGTCGTTCAATGGTACCAATACGTATGGGGGCGTAACACCGGGAAAATTTATCGAAGCTGGCCGCGATGGCATTGAGAAGCTCGGATGGCGCCCAAGGAAACCAAGTTGTTTGGCTTGCCATTGAGCAAAGAGACCAAACGCAGCTCGAAGTTGGGTACTAGCTCGTCGATAGCGAAGGAGCCAATTTTTGAGAGTTGGACCATCGGTGCCGCCTAGGCCACAAGCACCGAATAGTTTGCCAGCAACCTGTTCAGTAGTTTCAGGGGTAATTTGAAGATCTACAAAGGCTGGTGGGGGAGCATCGAATTTGGGAAGCTGGGCTAAATTAATGGGGGTTGGAGAGGGATGCTTGGATTTGAGAATGTCCAAGACAGACCGCTCGGTGCCCTTGCCGTCATCAGTGTGAGCTGTGGGGAGCAGCACGCCGAATTGTTCACGTGCAGTGATAAAGCGGACAGCTCGGCGCACCTCACCTTGAAGCATGAGATGCTGAAAGCGGCGGGCTCGTTGATCTGGTGTGCTGGAGCCGCGGCGATCGGAGAGGAAAGACTCCATGGCTTTGTGACATTCGGTAACAAGTGATTCATAAAGACCACTGTCCCATTGATCAAGACGCCGAGTCAGCAGTGGTTTGATGTCGCGGTTCCGGCGAACATGAG
>CAICTM010002447.1:0-14590 GCA_903772945.1 Seminavis robusta | reverse complement strand
TCGATCCATGACAACAAACCTCCAGCTGGACGTGCTAGACCTGGGATGGACCAGATCCACCACTTCAATGGCTACAGAGATGCAGTACCAGAATGCAACGGAAAAATCCAAAAAATTGAGGAGTATTCCTGTATGTCTCTCTGACCTTTCGAGCTGTCCCGGAGTAATGCTGCCCACCTTTCGTCCGCATCTTTTCAAAGTCGGCTCTTATCAAACTGAGATTTTGCACTAGAGGTGGATTGCGCTTCTCTTCGTCTGTGACGGGTGAAAGAAACACACGACCAGGCCTTCGGGCAAGATGTTTTTTCCTGTGCTTGGACTCTTAACAACATCCAAGAATAGCTTTGGAATCAAAGCATGTCTCTTCCTCAAAGCCTTGTAACCGCTATCTGTTGTGGCAACTACTGACGCTCCTCCGTCCATTGGTCCAAAGATTTCCTTACCGACTCCACAGTGCATTTTGTAGCGATCTTTGCTTTCTTGGCTTCCTCAACGAGCTTCAATTGTCTGGCTTCGTCCTGATCCATCTTCTTTTTGTTTGCTCGCCCAATCTTTTTCTTCTTTCTCTGGCGGATCTGGAGAGCTGTTGGCTCTGGATTGCCTCTTCTGTTCCTTCTTTGTGATACCATCATCAGTCAATCTCTGGTCAGCAAGTTCCATCTGCAAGGCACTGCTTCGGCATCGCAACCCTCGGGAACTGTATCATTTTCAGCGAAAATCTTAGGCTCGGTGTATGAGATATTGAAACGTCCCTTTGGTTTCGCTGTTTTGGGTGGTGATGGGGTTGGAGATGCTTCGAAGGTTACGAATTGGGGAATGCCAGGGAGACATACTTGGCCGAGCACGAGCACTTTGTGGTGGTCTAGGAGCTCCTGGTGATGAATTATTTTTCTACCACTTTGGTTCTTTTCGGCATTCTGCTGCCCTTTGTCCCCATGCTATCATCGCTATCAATCATGTTTTCTTTCTGGGTGTTTGTTAAGGTCTTCTCAACATCAGCAAAAACTCTAGCAGACTTCCCCCGGCTTCCCCCGGCTTTCTGGCTTGTGACTATTTGCTTCTTTTCTCGCTTCCTTGGCTGAATCTGTATCAGAAAGTGGTTCCAAGTACAAATCAGCATCACTGTTCTTGACTCGGGCCAGCTACCAACTGACTCTAAATCGGAAAGGTCGGACAGCATGGAACCTGCTTCGCCAATGCCCTTGCTCAGTGAGAATGGTGTTGGATGATGGTTTGTCATTGGAATCCTTATCTTTGATATTGGTGGGCCCACTTTCCTAAGCAATTTTGTTGGGAGAGGCTTCCGCTTGCATCTTGTCAACGTCATTGGTGGGTGAACCAACCTTGCTTCTTTGTAGAGTCTGCATCTTCACCAATGCTTGGAGAACGACGCTTGCTGGCATTGTCTGAAGCATGCAAGTAGACAAGCAACAGGTGGAGTTTAGTTAGCTGTGCATGGTATGTTCATTTTTGGTTTAGTGTCCTTGATTGTACTTACCCATGTTTTCCTGGGATGAATTAGGATCCATGACCAGTCTCCTGGGTGCTGCTTGGTCAGTTCCCTTATTGTGACTATAAAGTGGACACGACTTTGTTGAACTCTGCATTTGTGACAACTGATACAGTGGCGAGAGAGACATGTTCAATGCAGCGTGCTTCTCCCACGGTAGAAGGAGTTTCTGTTTGGTTGTATGTGAAGTAACGACGCAAGGTAGCTGGGGTTTCGTTGAAAAGGATCGTGTTGATTCCATCTGTCATGCATGCGAGTGTGTCTTATTTGCATATGTGTTCCACGCCCCCAACAGTGTTTCCTACTGGTGCGAAGCTGACTGGTTTTGTAATTTGAGTATGCTTTGGTTTTCTTTGGGTCGACATGCCTCAGTTTGTCATCTCGCTGGTGATTCTGTTTGTGTAGCAATCGCTAGACTGGTTTTTGACCTGCTGTTTTCGCTAATGGAACTCCATGTCAAAGCAAAGCAAAGTCAAAATCCAGATCAAAATATAGCGATCCAACACATCCTTTACCATCACACTCCAAAAAAAAAAGAAACTGCTTTTACTAATACCTGTCTGATCATGTTACATTCTGCCGACTGAGCGCCATTTTGCTATTTTCAAAACGACATGTTGTTTAGGGCGACAGCATCCTTAGTTTTTGTGAGGCCAGGTGCTGTGTTTTAAGGTTATGGGGTTCTACGGTCGGCACGTTTCACATTTCTAGCTACTAGCTTGAAGGGAACCAAGTTAAAAAGACTCGACTCAACTCCACCCCCACCACTTTTTTCAAATGCAGGACTCGACTGAAAATGGACTGTGCACATTGGGTTCAGAGAGGCTTGGATTCTATTACTAACAAATAACACGGAGGAAAGTCGGCCAGGCACACTCTAGTTTTTTATATAGCTAAATAAATATCACTAAGACATCAACTTCAACCGTCGATAATTTGCACGTTAGGGTTGAGGATAGTCGACTCACACCACCAACAGCAGCACCAACACCAACCAGCTTGCTTGTGTCAAAGACAAGCCACAACAAGAGGACAATGGCATCCATACCCGTCAGTCTCCAAGGCAACACAGGAATGAAGAATCCGTTGCAGCACCCACACACAGCTACAAGCAGTAGCCAACATCAGCAGGAACGGCACCAATGTCTGGTAGAGAGAAGAAGAGAGAAGAAGAGATGAGCGCATCACGACAACAAGCAACAACAGCAACAATTCACGATGGAGCCGACTCACTCTTCAGCCTCTTCGGAATTCAGTGCATCTGGGACAATCCTTTCTGGTATGTACCCTCATCGGAGTCAGAGTCATCGTTGAGATTGGTGCCTCCAAACTTCTCCTGGATGGCAGAGAAACTGACACTAGTATCCTCAGAAGCCATCGATTCATCCACAGACTTGTTGGCCTTGCCGGGAGTCTTGACAGTTTCCATGGAGACATCAACATCCTTCCACTTGTCATCGACTTCAACCCTGTCATCGTCGCTGTCCTCTTTCTTAAGGAGGTTGGTGCTGTGGATGAAGTCCATAATCCTTTTCGAGGCCGCGGCCTTGGACGTGCTTGGCCGATGCCTTGATCTCCTTCTCAAGCTGTTCCATCATCGCCGTAACTTCCTGCACTGTGACAAAGATACATTGGGAGACAGTCTTGAGGACATCACCGGTGGCTTCATCCATCCTCGCGTTTGCATCTGCAATCAAATATTTTGGCATGTTGGGGAATTGCTCTTCCAAGAACCACTGCTTCGGAGTGTTCGCCCAAGTCTTACAAATGTCGTTGACTCTTCCGAGGGCTCGTTCATTGACGACTCTGCGACGGTCGGTGTTGGCTGCTGCGGCGGCTTGGCTACTCTCGAAGCTTCCAATCTCCACGAGTTTGCGCGCATGAGCTACGTATTCCGCTTTGGTCTTGAACTTGACTTCATCGGTTCCAAGATCGTCTCCATTTTTATTGAACCAGGTACGCTTGAGGGCTAGCTTCGCGTCGTCGGAATCGAAAGACACCTATGCAAACATAACAGGACAAATGAAAACAATGGTGAGGCGACAATCTGGATGGGTACGGTTTCGTTCCACGCTCACACAAAGACTCACAAATGTCGCTCCAACAGGCCCATCTTCGCTGACGTAGGTTCCGAAGAGTTGTTCGTCTTGACGATTGTCTTGACGGCGACGGCCTTGCTGCTTTTTACGATTGCGGGACGCCATGGTCGAAGAGACAGCAAGCAAGGTCAAGGAAGAAAGATCAAAGAGAGCAAGGAAGAAAGATCGAGGAAAATACCAGAGCTTCGCTTTTTCGAAGGTTGATGAGAGAATTTGTGAGAGTGTCGACAGTTTCGACTTCGAGCCTTTCAGCTTCGAGAGTTTTCTTCTTCGATCGACTGTCAACTTCAGTTCCGAGTCAACGGCAACACGAGTTGGCAGAATATTGAAACACATTGATTCATGTGCTTGTTGACTTTTCTTTGTTAGAGAACCACGTGCGATTGATCTTGGAAGACGGTTCGTTCGAGGGCAAAGTATTGATCAACAAGCGGAGAGTGTTCTCAACAATCGGAGACTCTTCTCGGAACGTATAAAGTATGGATGAATGTGTTGCTTCCAGCTTCGAGCTCGAGGATTTCGAGCTTTGAATGAATCGACACGTACAATCCGTACCGGAACCTACAGCTCGATCCTCACTCATTATTTGCCATTCGATCTTCATTTCGACTGACTGACTCTCTTCATTATTTGGCTACTACTCGAATCTATCTCCGTCCGTCAATTCGACTCTCTTCTATCTATCTATCTTTACTCTTCGACGATGAGCTTCCAACCGAGTGCAACAAACGGCGTAAGTGCTTGCTCCTTGGGATTTCGTGCGCGGCGTTACCCTTCCTTCGACTATCGCCTAACTACTCCTTTGCTCTCTTCTTTACTCCTTCTTCCAGCTCGGCGGCGTGAGTGCTCCTTGGGATTGGTATCGAGGCTTGATGATACCTCCCCCCGGTTGGAATGACTACTACAATTTTTACCATGTGGAGCCTGTGTAGAACACGATAGAAGGCTGCGGAGATGACAAGATGGTTTGGCCCTTGATTACAGCAAAAGATTTTCGTGGACGTGTCTTTCATGGGGTGGGAAAGCTTACGATTCAGCGCTTCAAAGAAACATCCACATTCCGAATCGTTGTGACCGGCTCGGGCGGCCTCGAACACGTTGAGCATGGGAAAACCTTCACCGATCGAAAAACTGGAGTACTCGATGTCGTCTTCTCCGATGCGCGTGAGTGGGCACATCCACAAACCAACCAAAGTGCACGGAGATCACACAACCTGCCGGAAGTACCGTGTCACGATGCAGCAATCGAGGGCCGCCCTGACGGTGATATTGCTGAGCTTGAAGTGGTGATCCCATACACGACAACATGCGACCAAGGTGCTGTTTTTGAGCACGGGCTCCATTGGATGGCTAGCCTGATTGTCAGAACTGCAAGTACATCAACTTTTTTGCTTCAGTGCACGCGAATCAAGTAATGCAGCCGCGGCCATGCAAGAAAAAGAAGGATGACAAGCGTCGCCGTACTCCTTTGGAAACAGCTGAACTCCTATGCCCATGGGCACTATTAATAGCTAGGCTCTTGTTGTCCCTCCTGCTTTCGTCTTGTAGCTAGCTAGCTTGTCTACTAGTAGATACATGCACCTACCTACACTTCTAGTGGCTCTCCCTTCATCTTGTAGCTATAGTAGCAGCTTCTAGGCTGGCTGTACGATGCTCCATCTCTAGCTAGCTACTCTACTAGTAGTACCATATGCAGACAGCAAGCTAAGAGCAAACTATAAGAGCAAACTACATGTAATACCAAATCAGTACTATAAGATCTTTGAGTGAAGCTAAAATAATGACAAGGCTTCTAGTCGGCGTTGTTGACACTGTCGTCTTCTTCCATGGCAGCCGCCACTTTGCGTTTCTTGTTGACTTTGCGTTTCTTGTTTGTTGACAATGGGCCCCATAAACAAAAGGTCTTGTCCGTCTCCAAAAGCTTCTTGATCTTGTTTGCCCTCTCAGTCTTGGCCTTCTTGAGCCTCTTGGCGGGGGCATGTGCAACAACTTCGTGTTGCGAATCGGCCCCATCAAGCACACGTTGCCATAGCCATAGTGACCAGGTTCTTCCTCCTCGTCAACTTGAGTGGCTTCATCTTCAGAGGGCGTGCAATCAATGGCAAAGGTTCCAATCAGAATACCACCGCCCTTGCGTTCCTTGGGTAGAAGTAGCGAGAGTGCGGCCCTTGTCGGCAACGAGGCATTCCAAGATCGCTTTCTCGCCGAAAAAGGAACCGTGTTCGGAGGATGGTATGGGTTGCCGTCACTGTCAAAGATGGACATGGTACCAGATTGGAAGAAGATCGAGTGCAATGGGTACGCAGTCAAGCACGATGGCGACACAAAGCACGGCTTGTCGCTGGAGGACATCTCACTGATACACAGTAGACTCCGTCTATTCCAGTGTGGTTTCGTTACGGGATTCGTATCCTCACATTCCTCGCAGAACTCAATGATTGCAAGTATGGGCACAGACATTTACGAAAGAGAAGGTGTACGTTGTCGCAGGCCCGATTTGGAGATCGAGAAGGATGCACCTCATCATCAGCCGTGCCCTATACGGACTCAAGTCTTCTGGATTACGATGGCATGACGATTTGCAGATGTTCTTCGTTCGATGGGATTCTTTCCTTCAAAAGCCGAATCAGACATCTGGATGAGAGACAAAGGGAGCTACTACGAATACATCGCTGTGTACGTAGACGACCTCCTTATTGTCAGCAAAGACGCATCCAAGATCATCGCCGACATTGGAAGGGGAGCACAAGTTCAAACTAAAGGGAACCGGTGCCATCAGCTTCCACCTAGGATGTGATTTCTTCCGTGATGAAACGGAAGTACTGAGTTACGCACCTCGCAAATAATTGAGAAGGTACTCAGCAACTACCAACGAATCTTCGGACACATGCCCAAACAAGTTCTCATCTCCACTCATCAAAGGAGACCACCCAGAGACTGACACACAACAGAGCTACTCGATATGGACACACAAAAGATATATCAGTCACTCATCGGTAGTCTACAGTGGGCAATCCAAATTGGAAGGTTCGATATCGCCACGGCCACCATGACGATGTCCAGATTTCGGGCAGCACCAAGAATGGGTCACTTAGAGCGAGTCAAGAGAATCTGCGGGTACCTTTCAAGATGCGACACGGCATCATACGTATCCGAAAGGAGGAACCGGATTACTCAGCGATTCCAAGAAAGAGTACGAATGGGAATACTCATGCTACCATGGTGCCAAAGGAGTCAGCCGCACAACGCACGGTACCTCGAGGCAAACGGGTCATTCTCACACATATGTGGATGCGAACCTCTACACGATCTCATCAGTGGCCTCAGTTACCGGAGTCCTACACCTAGCGAACAAGACTCCATCGACTGGTTCAGCAAGCTACAGTCAACAGTCGAGACCGCAACGTTCGGATCTGAGTATGTTGCAGCCCGTACCCCACTGAACAGATCATTGACCTACGGAGCACGTTCAGGTACCTAGGAGTACTGGTCGACACACCGACCATGATGTTCGGAGACAACGAGACGGTAGTCAACACCGCCTGATGCCACACTCAAAGATTCTCAAAAGACACAATGCGCTTTCCTACCACCGTACTAGGGAAGCTGTTGCTGCAAGTATCTTGAGATTTCATCATATCCCTGGATCTACTAACCTGCAGATATCCTCAGCAACACTGGGACTATACATCGGTATGGCCTATGCTGAAGCCTGCTGTTTTGGTCAGGAGATACCAAGGATTGCGGTAAGAAACACTCAGAGTCGACAGTCGCCATGAGGGGAGTGAAAGCGTTACAGTTCCTCCCACGACTCAGAGTATCGTGAGTAGATTGGTCATGTTTTATGAGTCAACACGATGGAACAGAGAAGCTGGCAAGAACACGTTCTCAACGAAACCAAAAGACACGGTAAATTGGAGTATTCGACAGGAGTAAAGCATCCTGCCAACGAACCGTTTCCGCAGATACCACGTTGACTTCCGATCAACTACCACGATGTATGATCCAACACGCTACAACTAGCTTTACTGATCGCATCAATAAAGCTCACAACACAGATTATGAATTACTAAAGAAGCGAACTTTGCCATTTACCTTGCACTCGTCTTGAATAGTTGCAGTTGATCTCGTCGGGTGGTAGCTACCTCTACAAGATCCCTCTATTCAAGTAGTATTTCCCCACGTTAGCAATGGCCTACTGATTGTCGTTTACTTGCACCATGTCGGATATTACGGCTTATCCCTGCAGCCAACACATGCTATGGAGGGAGATATTCATGGACCTGAACATACCAGGTGTTCCTCTCAGGAAAAGCCAGCTCTGCCATCCCTATGGAGATTCACTCAGTGGTCCTCAACATTTTGGACTCCATTTATCCCAAGTCTCAGCTTGTTTGTATATCCCGCATCCATTGGTTTTCTCTTTCACTCAAGCTGTGTCCACCTACATCACTGGTTTTACAATTGGGTGCTAGCTCTTTCTGGCTTGTGTTGGGTATCGTGGGCGCTTCGCCGCACCAAGACTGTCATTCCCACTTTGGACACCCTCACTTTGGCAGATACCTATTCCAGTCTTCCGCCTCCTGAACGATGGAAAGGTTCCCAACGAGGGGTGCACAGGCTCACCATGTTCCTTTCTCCAAGCAAAGACTATTAATGATGATGGGACTCCTCAGCTCGTCAGTGTGTCACTCACAGCCCATTTCCCTGTCCCAGGACTTGGCTTTTGAGAAGCGTCTGAAACGCCTTAGGAGCCATAAAGGCGCACTTCGAACCAACAAGTTGAATGACAATGACCGTCTTTCTTTGAATATGCTTTTGGGAGACACTAAGCAGCAGTTTGGAGTTGTTACTAAGGGACACCCAGATGCTTTCAGTGCTATCATTGACACTGAATGTTCTTTCTCAGCTACCAACAGCTTTGATGAT
Organism: Seminavis robusta; assembly: GCA_903772945.1. Classification (NCBI taxonomy): domain Eukaryota; phylum Bacillariophyta; class Bacillariophyceae; order Naviculales; family Naviculaceae; genus Seminavis; species Seminavis robusta. Next base: position 6,052 of record CAICTM010002447.1, on the reverse strand, counting down.
GTGGAGGCAGGATCTGTCAGAAAGCTAGCTGAACCAATTTGCCTGGGTGGAATTGTGGGAAGTCTCATGGTTGAATATGTGGGCAATGCTACATGGGAAACTCTTGACGACAATGGCAATGTTGTTCCGTTTCCAGCTAAGGTGCTCATCCATGAAGACTTACCTCATCGTCTGGTCAGCCCCCAGACCTTTTTGGACCATCAATCTGCTGATGAAAAGTGTGACACTATTGAAGACCACTTCAGAGTTTATCGGTCTCACTCTGAATGGTGGACTCAAGATACCAAAACATTGACCATGGGATACGACTCTAGTTTCTTACCTCGTATCACTCTCCTTCCAAAAGGCAAGGCTGTTCCAACATTGGAAGCAATGACTTCTGCTCTCCTCTCAGGGAACCGAAACTTGCCAACTATGAAGAAGCACTGGCTCAAGTGGCACACCAGGCTGGGATATATTGCCTTTTCACATGTCAGAAAGCTTGCTCTTGGAGGATTCCTAGACAATGTTGCCCTTGGTCTAAGCCATTCCAAGGTACCTACTGCTCCCTTATGTTCATCATGTCAGTTTGGGAAGCAAACCAGAAGGCCTGACGGTAGCACCATCACAAGGAAGAAACGAGCGAAAGTTGGAGTCCTCAAGGAAGGACAACTCAAGCCCGGTGATTGAGTGTATTGTGATCAATTGGAGTCACGCCTCCGAGGGAGGCTGTTCCATACGGCTGGAAGAGAGCCCGACAAAGACAAGTACTGTGGAGCTACAATCTTTTGTGATGCTGCATCTGGTGTCCTTCATGTTGAATGTCAGGTAACCCTCAACGCCTCAGACACCATCAATGCTAAGGACAGCTTCGAAAGATTCTTTCGAGAACATGGTGTGGAGGTTGACTCTTACCATACTGACAATGGCATTTTTAAGAGTAGCCGATTTGTCAATGAAATTATGGAGAACTCTCAGTCGATTCGTTACAGTGGAGTGGGTGCAAAATGGCAGAATGGTGTCTCCGAGGGAGCCATTCGAATCCTTGTGTCAAAGGCACGAACAATGATGATCCATGCGTCTCTCCATTGGCCTGAAGCAGATGACGCCACTCTTTGGCCCATGGCACTCCGGCATGCTGCCTATTTGTACAACCACACTCCCAATGAAGCAAGTGGAGTTGCCCCTATTGAGATTCTTTCCCGTACCACATCGGATTGCCAAGCCCTTCGTTTGTCCCATCCATGGGGTTGCCCAGTCTATGTTTTGGAACCCAGGCTTACTGATGCAGGTGGCAAGATTCCCAAGTGGCAACCAAGGTCCAGAAGAGGACAGTACATGGGAGTATCTCCAGTCCATGCTGAAAATGTGGCAGTTGTGAAGAATCTCCGCACTGGTTACCTCTCACCCCAGTTTCATGTTGTTTTTGATGACTGGTTTGAGACAGTGTTTTCTCCTGAGAAGTCACCCCCTCCTCAATGGAATGATCTCTGCATGTTTGAGAGGTTTGAGACCCATTTTGATGAATCTCCGCCTCCACTCCAATAAGATGAGTGGCTCTCCCCTGATGAGATTGAACTCAAGCAGACCCGGAAACAGTCCCGTCCCTTGCAACAAGGGAGAAGAATGTGGCAGGATGTTACTTCCTGTGAATCCAGGGATGATTTCTCCTATCAACCACCTGAAATGTCAGCTCCAAGGGAGCCACCAGATGTGTCTCCAAGGGAGTCCCCATCTCCCATGCATTCGCTCTCCAGCTCCCCTATCTCCAAGTTGGACCAGAGCTCAACCAACTGAGTACCCTGCCCCTTCACCGGTGCCACCAAAGCCGGCCCCTCCAGACACATTGCAAGCAACTTCAACTGTTCCAGCTCGGCGCAATCCATCTCGTGCCGCTCGACCTTCAGCTGATCGGGTACAATGGAAGCATCGACTGAACATGGATCCAAAGCTCAAGTCCTACACTGAGTCAAGCTCCCTACTATGCACTGCCATCGACCGAGTATCTGGACTTACTCCAGCTGCTGCCCACATGATGCAAGCCCAAATTGCTGGTTTCAACCCCAACACCAAAGCCCAAGACTACCTACATCCAGGAACAATCCAAAGCCCAATGGCAATGAAGGCCAAGGCCTCCAAGGACCCAGACTTGCCATCTCTCAGGGACTCACTATCAGGTCCATATGCTGAAGATTTTTGGACTGCAATGGACAAGGAGATTACCAGTCTTGAAGGTAAAGGTACTTGGGAAATTGTACAAAGGAGCTCCATGCCGAAGAACTACAAGGCAGTTCCTGGTACTTGGGTTCAGCGCATCAAACGACTGCCTACTGGTGAACTCAACAAGTTCAAAAGCAGATGGTGCTGCCGCGGTGATCTTCAGCCTTACAAGGGAGTGGCCTACAGCCCCTTAGTTGGATGGCCAACTGTACGAGCTGGACTATTGCTTGCAGCTGCCCATGGTTGGACCTCCAGGCAAGTTGATTTCACTCTTGCATTCTGCCAGAGCCCACAGCCCACAGCCCACAGCTCAAAGAGAATCCTCTCTACCTGGAGCTGCCCCAGTACTACAAACCAAAAGGATATGAAGATGAGGACGTTGTTCTCTGTTTGAAGAAGAGTATTTATGGGCAAGTCGATAGCCCCAAATTATTCTACGAACACCTTTGCCGGGGAATGGACAAGCTGGGATTTGCACCTGCTGACTTGGACCCTTGTCTGTTTATCCACAAGGAGCTCCAAATCATGGTGCTTTACTACTGTGGTGACCAGATCTGGCTCAGCCCCGACAATGCTCTCATTGAAGAATATGTCTCCAAGCTACAGCATTTAGGCTACGATCTCACCATGGAAGATGAGGGAGACATCTTTGGTTTTCTGGGCATCAACTTCAAGCAAGTGGGGTCTTCTATCGAGCTAACTCAATCTGGACTCATCGACAAGGTCATCAAGTACACTGGAATGTCGGATGCCTCCACCAGGGACACTCCAGCAGCTCAAGATCCCCTTGGTACTGATGCTGATGGAACTCTGTTTGATGAAGAATGGAGCTATCCTGCAGCTGTGGGCATGCTTCTCTACTGTTCGTCCAACACTCGCCCAGACATTCAGTTTGCAGTGCATCAAGTGGCCAGGTTCAGCCACTCCCCAAAGAAGTCTCATGGGCAAGCACTCAAACGCATCATCCGCTACTTGATCCAAACTCGAGACAAAGGAATCACCTTTCAGCCCAAGTTGGAACAAGGTCTTGACTGCTTTATTGATGCAGACTTTGCTGGCCTCTATGGTTATGAGGATGAGCAGGATCCAGTATCTGTTCGCTCACGCACCGGATTTGTTCTCACCCTGTTTGGGTGCCCCATCATCTGGTCCAGTAAGCTCCAGACTGACATTTGTCTGAGCTCCACTGCTGCTGAGTATGTTGCGTTCAGCATGGCAATGCGAGAACTGCTTCCAATGAGGGTGCTGCTCAAGGAAGTTGGGACCAAACTCGGGCTTGATCCACTGGCCAAGAGCATGGTGCGCTCCACTGTCTTTGAAGACAATCAGGGATGCATCAGTTTGGTCAACGTTCCCAAGATGTCCCCCAGGAACAAGTATTTGGCCCTCAAGTATCATTTCTTCAGGGGCAACATTGGGGAATCCAAGGGCATTGTTGCCAAGTACATTAGCACCTTAGAGCAGCGCGCCGACATCTTGACCAATAAAGGGCTGCCCCCTTCTCAGTTTGTGGTCATTCGGAAGCTTCTCATGGGATGGTAACTGTGCCAGTGTCGATCCTTCCACTGTCACTCCTATTTTTCATGGCCATGGCTGCTGTATGTTTGCAGTCATCTTCGAGTCCATTCATCGACTGCAAGGAGTGCGACGATAGTGCTCCAGCCTTGAATGGCTCATGGTATCTTTGGTTAGTGTTGCCAGCATTGCAACAACTTTGTGCAACCTACTGACACCTTTGGCCTATGAAATATTGATTGCATGGACATCATTGTCCACCTAGAAATAGCTAGCTAAAACCTGCTAAGCCTCAATTATTTGGAATTGCCAGTATTGTCGCAAAGGGCAAGTCAGTTGACTAAACTCTAACAGATGAACCCAAACATGACCAGGAACTGCAGCATCAACCATGGTCCAGCCAGCAATTGCCTCACCTATATGTATGGAGCCACAGGAGCCAAGGGCAAGTCAGTTGACCAGAGCTCTAACAGATGAACCCAAACATTGACCTGGAACTGCGGCATCAACCATGGGTCCAGCCAGCAATTGCCTCACCTATATGTATGGAGCCACAGGAGCCAAGGGCAAGTCAGTTGACCAGAGCTCTAACAGATGAACCCACACATTGACCTGGAACTGTGGTAGCAACCATTGGTCCAGCCAGCAATTGCCTCACCTATTTATATTGAGTCACAAAAGCAATGGGCAAGTAAGTGCACCAGAGCTCCAACAGATGAACCCACACGTTGACCTGCAGCAACTACCAGAGCAACAACTTGCCCAGCCATCATATGTCTCACCTATCATAAGTAAGAATGGAGCCATAGAACGAGAAAAGCAAGAACGGACAAGTTAGGCAAAAACGTTCAACCAGCATCAGCCAGCAATATTGACCAAATTTGGGGCCGCCATGAGAATTAAATTTAATCAACTTGCCTTAGTATTGATAACACCAGGAAAATGTTACGCCAATTGAATTTCTTCAATTTTGTCCTCCGTTATTGTTGATTCTTTGTGTCGACGCTCCTTAGCTATGAACGCCGCAGCAAACTCGCTTTGAACAGCGGATTGTCCTCCGTTATTGTTAATTCTTTGTGTCGACGCTCCTTAGCTATGAACGCGGCAGCAAACTTGCTTTGAACGACAGAGCGTGGGTGGCTCTCGAAAACTCAAATGAAGGTAGATTCACAGCCGAAAAGACAGTTCGTTGCCTTTTGTAATATTTGACCATGCATTTTTAAAATGATCTCGCACGTAAAAGCAAGTCGAAAAGGTTGCAACTTGCTCTGAATTCATTGGTTCTTGTTAGAACAATCTTGCGACGGGATACAGCTTACAATTCAGCTTTACAGCTTTATAAATTGCGGGCCTATTCTAGAAAATAATCAATAACTGCTCACTTATTTGGAAATACAAACTTTACATCTCTTAGATCGTTAGATTAATCAATCCACAATGGTATTGTCGCATGGTAGCATGCGAGGTTATGAGATGTTACTCATTCTTATTCTTATATGTCTATCCCTTATGATTGTCAATGGAATGAGCTATCCCTTGGTGCAGAGTCCTGAGTTTCCTCTCATTATCTTCATCGGTAGTCCTTCCCCTTATTGCAACTTAATCTGTCGATTGGATCCATATGATCCCTTTGTCGATACCTTGGATTCGCTCGCAAGCAATCCCCTTTTTGTTGATTCGCTCGTAAGCAATCCACTTGTTCCCCTGTTCTTTATCCTTTTGTCGATCGAAATCGCGATGAGGATCCTATTATCTTGACGACTCGGCTTGTGTGTCATGCATTGAGTCATGCTTCCGGAGCCACTTTACCCCTATTATTGGCCGTTCCTCCGGTTGCTGGCTTGCTGTTGCAGTCGGTCGTTTGAACTGGCTTGCAGTTGGTCGTTTGAAAGATAACAACGCGCTGTCGCTGTTAAATTTAAATTTGAATTGCCAAACAATTCGGGGTGGGCCTCAACCTCAACGTCAGATCCAACTGCTCATTATCCACCGCTCTCCTCCTCCTGTTGCCATTGCTCTTGTTGCCATTGCCGCACTGTTGACTTGTTGATTTTCACTGCCTCCTATTCCATCAGCTATTAATGGACCTTGACGACGCTTCCTATCTTCAGCATCCTCTTCATCATCAACTCCTTCAACAGTACCAGCGCCATCCTTGTTCAGTCCACAGGGATTTGAATCTGATCCAGTCATCCCACCATCTGATCCTCCAACCATGACTACAGCACCCTTGACCACAGCTCAATTCCAGGAGCTCCTCCAACACATTGGAAATCCAGAAAAGACCAAGCTTACAGAAGTCCCTCGGCTTGGAGGTATCAACCATACTCTCTCTTTT
>CAICTM010002446.1:0-14595 GCA_903772945.1 Seminavis robusta | reverse complement strand
AGAGAGAGATGCGAACTTTCGAGTGGAGCAGGGTCACGATCTGTGCTAAGCCTCCTTTTTGGCAGACTTATTGCGAAAATTTCGAGTGGGAGCAGGAGTCACGGATCCGTGTTAGCCCTTTTTGGCAGACTTGCAGAAATTTCGAGTTGGATTCAATATTCCAGTCAACTGATCCTCTAGCTCCTTTTTGGCACTTGCGAAATTTCGAGTGGGAGCAGGATCAACGGATCCGTGCTAGCCTCTTTTTTGGTTCGTCGGTAGGAGCTACCAAAATACCAAGTCAACGGATACAAGGCTCTCTGCTAGCTTGGATTTTGGCACACCACAACCTCTCTCGGTAGGAGCTACCAGCGACGGCCAAAGGCTCTCTGCAGCTGGATTCCGGCACACCACATCCTTCGTCGGTAGGAGCTACCAGAACACCGAGTCAAACAGACGCAAGGCTCTCTGCTAGCTTGGATTTCGGCAGACCACAACCTTCCTCAGTAGGAGCTACCAACACACAGCCGAAGGCTCTTTGCTGGCCTAGATTTTGGCAGACCACATCCTTCCTCGGTAGGAGCTACCAACACCAGGTCAATGGATGCCTTGCTAGCCTCCATATTCGAGTCAACTAATCGATGCTAGCCTCCATTTTGGCAGACTTGCGAAACTGTCGAGAGGGAGTCAATATTCGAGTCGACGGATCCATGCTAGCCTCTTTTTTGGCATACTTGCAAAAATGTCGAGTGAGAGTCAATATTCAAGTCGACGAATCCATGCTAGCCTCATTTTTGGCACTTCGAAACTTTCGAGTGAGAGCAGTCAATATTCGAGTGAACAGATCCATGCTAGCCGCATTTTTGGCAGACTGACTGACGAAAATGTCGAGTGCATGGGAATCAATATTTCGTTTTGATACAGCAGCCCCTGTTTCATCAGGAGCTACGGACTGTTTGACTCTCTGGACGGATCTGGCAGCTCAAATCCTGGAGCTCCTACCAGATTCAAGATCCACCAGATTGCATGATCCTGGTGAAAGCAAAAACAATGATACACCAGTACTCAAACCCAGTACCTTACCAAGCACTTATCCAGCTAAGCTATATCTTTGCTTCAGTTTTAAATATATATTGGAATATATTAATCATGCGATAAGTTACCCATTTGTGACTAGAATCATGAGCCCAAAAATCAGTTAGTTCAAGCTGGAATTAAAGGAAACTTATTACGTTAAGCTATGGCAAACTCGCCGATTACTGTATTCTATGGCTATAGCAAATATAATTCGGAAGGGCACTATCGTGAATGACTTTAGGAACACTCATCACTAATGCGCCTAGTGAGCTGAATATCCTTTTGCAAACATAGTGACTCGTGTGGCATAAATAGAACAAATGTATGCATCTTGGAATAACAACCCCACAATGTAAAATTCCTCAGCCTCCTGCAATGCTAGCATAGCAGTGCTTTGAGCAGCTTCGAATAGGCAGTAGTGCACCAGTAGTTTGCGTGACTAGAATACAAAAATTTAGCAACCTCCATGTCAAAAGAATCACCATCATGCCAAAAGATATCTAGCTTGCCAAGAAGATTTGAGGTGGATTATATATATATATAGTTAACTAAAACTATAGTGAGGCGATATATGTTCTTCTTTGGTGCGTTCTTTCGTGCATACACATATGTCTTTCGTTGGTGTGGCCTTGTCCGTTTTTTGTTTCCATGAGGGCCTAATTATTTCCTTTTCGTGCACTTTGTGAGTGTGACAATTTCTCTCACGGGACCGTTAAATTATGGTTATAATTGTAAATAGGTATATATGTATGGATAGTAGTATACCTGGTTTGTGCAAGGATCGAATCATGCGCCTGCCCTCCCTGTCATGCCAACTTGGGTCACATACATTCTGCGGCTGGTTCGAACTCATTACTTAGCCAAAACTCTGGCATATCACTCTGCGCTTTCTGTAGAGTGAAACTACAGAGCAAATTCATTGTTTGGCTGAGTTTTTCATTTCCAGTGAAAGTGATATTGAAGCCCATCCAGAACAATTTCCAGGAGGAAGGGGTCTGTGGAGTCCTTGCGCAACTTTGTGCTGATCGCTCGTTGCATGGTCCCTCGCCACAAATCCACGTCAACATGCGGGCATCTGTAAACATGGGTCTCAGTTTCATGATCACTGCCGCAACGGGGACAGTGGTGATCATACTTGGGGTCGTCTCGGTGGATCCGTTTCCCAACTGGCAACAATTGGAATAGAAACTTCACAATTGTCGGTTTGTGGATCTCATGGCGGTTGACAGCACGACCATGGGCTGTCCAATCGACCAGTGTGGGGGTGTCTTCGTCCCAGTCAGGATTAAGTTTGACAATGTGGTCGAACAATGGCTGGTCGTTCCTGAGATGCCGCAGTGTTCTGGGAAGCTTGTATGTGCATGTTCCTTTGGGAAGGTGCAGCTGGGCCAGGTTTGCCGGAAATCGGAGTACCTTGGAGTGATCCTGTTTCATGTGTCTGAGCATGTAACTGCCTGCCAGTTTGTCGGCTCTGCAGTTCAGTTGTGCTTTCAGGGGTAGTGTTTCGATGACCTTGTGCTTGTCCTGGTGCGATTTGATGTGCTCCATCTGTGGCACAGTGACGGCAGCCCGAAACGAAGCTTCGATTTGCTGCAAGACATCCCAGTCGGAGTTCAACGAATCATTGGGGTACCAGCCCTCATACTCGAGACAGCTAGCGCACTTATTTGTAACAGATTCATTGTCGCATAAGTGTACATAATTCTTCATGCTGGTTTGATCGTAGAACTCCAGCAATCGTCGAAGAAGGCAAGTAGGGGATAGAATGCCATAGGCCTCCGCCCTGTAGGAAGTCGGAACCATACCAAAAACTGGACCAGAGCACCGAAGCACAATCTGACCGCGATTGTCTGCCAAAACCCAAGCAAAGCTCGCTTTACAGGCTTCAATATCTGCAGCCCCATCACTGGCCACCCAGAAGGGCATGGCTGTGACAATCTGCAGGACTGAGTAGGCGTCCACCATCCATTCAAGCTCGTCATAAAGAGCTGTTTCCCAAGGCTCCAAAGTGGCAAGGAAATCCTCAAATGTTGTCGGTGTGGGTGGTAGTGGACGAGCAGGAATGCCTGCTGTGAAACCACTACCAACTACCACTGTCTCACGCTTGTTGAAGAGGGTCAGGTCTAAGACTCGCCGCTTTCCAGAGTCTGGTTGAACTGAGGTGCATGATCGGGGGAAGGAGGGATCCAGTGGCACTGAGTTGTGTAGGATGCTGGCGTCCAGGTAGGTCTCATCTCCGAACTCCCAGCGATGAACTGTCCGTTCCTTGTTCGGGACGGGATGTTGGAACATCCAGAATTCGGACTCTTCATTGTCAACTTGTTGATAGACGACGTTGGCATCGACTTCGTAGAAGAACCTGTGGCGCATGCGGAGCTTGTCAGCCGAGAGTAGCCACCTCCCCAGGGGTACATCCAGCGTCAGATTCGGAGCGAACAGGGATAAGGCTTTCGTCCACAACCACCAAGTCCTGGGATCCTTGGGTCGATCTTGAAATCTTTTGAAGTAGGTGGTGCGAGGCATCAGAGGACTGGAAAAACCATGCCAGAACTCCTCCCGGATGTATGTGCCACATGCCGTGGCGATGTCAGCTACCGAGACAACTTGAAAGTAAAGACGCACATAGTTGATCCGTTTCAGGTCTGCCTCGGAGAAATTCCCATACCACCCCACCCAATCCATAATGTAGGAGTCGTGCTCGCGCTGCAACGGCGGAATGTGAGCGTTGTGCACTTCAATCGTGCCTCTAACAGATTGAAGGAACCTTCGCATGCATTGGAACAGCCTGACTGGGAGATGGCAATCGATGTCGAGATCCTCAAGGATGGGCCTGCCAATTCCGGCATGGAATTGCAACCATGCATATGTGACTTCACTGAGATCTCCGATGTCAGTGCACCTAGTCCTCCAGTGCTTTAAGAACTGCTGGATGACCCCGATTCCCTGCTTGTCAGCGAGTCGAAACATTTCAATACCCCCCAATTTCCAGCAACCATAGCAAATCACTTTCGCAGTATTCGCTCGATAACCCATCTTCTGAAGTGCAGCTCGGCGTGGAGCGGACTCAATTTTATCGAGATCAACATCCTTGAAGAAAGTGGTCTCCAAGCAGTAACCCACACTCGAAAGGAAGATGCTGCGGTAGAACATGTTGGCTTCCCGCCGATTCAGTGGGGACCCTTTCAGAACCCTGGTATAATGAGTGCATTTCTTTTCAAAGCTGTTTTCTGTGCTGCGAGGTGTCCAGCCGGGCCCTTGAAACATCCCAGTGACTTGTGATCTTTGTAGTTGTCTACTGGTTTGATCGGCGTGACGATCCCATCAGTGGACTTCACCTTGATTGATGGTGTAAAGTCATTCCCTGAGACCAGCTTCGGTTCTCCACTGGATCTGAACTCATAGCGGAGATGATGAAAGGAACACTTCGAAGCCTCCAGCTTGCCGCCCGACGACCACAGAAGATCGTTCCACCACTGAGCGTCTTTTGTTGCCTTGTCCACCAGTTCCTGCACTGATGGGATAGTGTTGGTAAGAAAGCAGTTCGTTCTTGAATTCATATCATCCACAAACCCTGTCATGAAAAGCTTGACCTGCTTTGATCCATCTGGGCTGGCAAAGGTGGCGCCAGTCGCATAGGGCTCGAAACAATCTAATAGTGTGCTCGAAATAAAAAGCCATAAGGCAGGGGAGTTACCAGCGCCTTGGCCAGACCCGTGCCAGGGATCCTCTTCGGTATGGCCGAGAAACGTGACTGACGTTCCCAGAGTGGTCTTGATATGGTACTGGGCCTGTTCCAGATTCATTCCATTCACTTTACAGACACGTACCGGCATACCCATCTTTCGGCTGGCAAGACTGGCAATGTACATGAGAATCCTGTCGTAGCACGCTGCTGCGTCATTGTCATTCTTGATTAGGGGGTGCAAACAACAGCGTGATACTTCGTACTCGAGTTCCTCCATGTAACAGAGATCAATTGCTGACCTCCCCGGGACGGAACCAAACTGCCTGGTGTTGATCAGCCCTTGCTTGGAGGCATGGTGGAGGAGTTCGCGCCACTTCACTCCTAGAAGCAGGTTATAGTCGGCTTCAAAGATATGGATGACTCGCAGACGATGGATTTTGCAACCACCCTCATCCTTGGGGATGAGGGTATTGACAATTTTGTTCCATCTAGAGTAGGCAAAGCCCTGTTCCAGAGCAAAGTTGAGGAGCCTAAAGTGGGCCTGCTTGATCTTGGTTTGAAAATCTGCCAGCTCCTTGCCTTCCTCAGACTCCGGATCGAGACAGTGTTCCGCAAAGAGAGATTTCCAATGACCGAGATGTTGTCCAGAGGGAGAGGTTGTAGTGCGCTCATTCCAGCTCTTGAGTTTCCCATCGAACTGTTCCTCTGTCATTGTTGCTGGAATCTCACCATCGCAAGCCCGAGCCAGGTGCCTGAGGAGGACTGCTGTAGCAAATGACATTTCGAATGGGCAAATGTTGTATTCGCCATCAAGGATTGCATCGGCGGTAGCAGTACTGGCGGAGAAGTCTGTATCGGTGCGCAATGTGGAGTCGGATCGGAATTCTGTCTCCTCAGCCTGCCGGAAATGCTTTTTGAGGTGAGCCTGGAGATGGCGTTCAATTTCCTCGGGATCCTCAACATACATCCAGTCCTGACACTGTTTTGGCGGCGCGGTGGGGTCTCGGGGAACTTCCAAGGCTGTTAGTCCCGCACCATGACATTTACCCCGTGCGTGTGCACACTTTTGCCATGCTCTTCGAGTGGCTTCAGCGTTGCGCAAGCGCTTCATCACATTAGCCAACCTTGTGTCTCCTTCAGACTCGTATTGTGCTTGGAGTTCCCTCTGGTACTCCTGGCGCAACTTGTGTGTTCTCCACTCATCCACCTCCGCCGCACGAAGTTCCTTGCGGGTCATCTTCTTTCTTTTCTTGCAGTCTTCCAACGATGTGGGTAGTTCAAAGGCTGGGTCGGAGATTTGCTCCATGCGGAGACGAATCTGATTGGTACTGTCGTTCTTGCATTGGAGTGCATGCAGGGCCATCGTCAAGACTTGGAACTTCAAGCGTAACTGGGTCAATGCTGGGGAACTGGGAATGGGCGAATAGGTCGGGCACTTTTTTGCGGCGTGGAGGCTTGCAGAGAGCAGGAGTTGATCCAAGGCCTCAGCCTCCTGCTGGGTAGGTGCCTGGTTGAATCTCCACAGTCGTTGAAAGAATCCATGATTGTCAAGATAGCTGTACTTGGATTTGATGTAGGTGGTGACTTGGTGACGCTTCTTGGAATGCACTCGTCGTTGACAGGGCTTGGGTAAAGTTGCTGTATCGGACCCGAACAGCTGTTTCAAGTCGAAGTCAACAAAGCAGGCACGGTGGTCACTATAGAAGTGGTCACAGAAAGGATGGTACCCGCAAGCGTCAACAGCATCCAATAGGTTTTCAGAAACGAGGATGTAATCGATTACCTTACTGCCTCTGACATAGGTGTTAAAGTCGCTGATTCCGTGATTGTAGAAAATCGGGTCTACAAGCTTGCAATCGGAGACCAGTCGTGATAGCCCTTTCCGTCCTCGTGCCAAATCGTCATTGAAATCCCCACCCACAATAATCTCATGACCATTGGAGATGTCACTGGCCACGCATTCCTGAAGATCATCATAGTGGTTCCTCCTTGGATCTAGGGACTGCCGTGATTCCTGTACATAGATGGCATGGAGTTGAGCCAGAACGGTCCTATCACCAGCCCTCTCAACACTCCCATCGGTCACAGTGTACACATTGTAAACTGATAGTCGCTTTCCATCTTTGCAGGATAGAACCGTTCTTGTCCAGCGGCCCAGGTAATCTGCCTCAGCCTCTAACACTCTGCCAAGGGTGCGGCCCATCACCAGAGATAGAGTCCCTCCTGGCTTGTATTCTCTCAAGTGAATCTGTGGAGTACTGCCAAAGGTGACCTTCCTATGGTCAAAGGCCTTCCTCACAGCTGCTTGAATCTTCCGTCGCACACCTGGCTGGTTAGTATCAAGATTGGGCTCCTGAAATCCAGCATAATCGGTTCCTAACATTCCCAAAGTTTTGCAGTCTTCAAAGAGTTCCCCGCCATTTTCATCGTAAAGTGGGAATCCTCTCTTGTTGTTGAAGATGAATCTCGCCACATGTGGTGGCTTCTTGGGTGGCATAATGTCCCCCACTGGCTCATTTCGAGCCAGCAACCCCTTGATATTGGGACCATTCAGAAACCAATGGAGGTAAAACTTGTAGGTCGGTCCGGTCATAGGGCAATAGTACGAAAATCATCCAGTTTACAATTTCGGAAAATGTGAGCATAATAACCTCATTTTCACCTCACAGGGAGCCTCACAATGAGGGTCCCAAACCAAATCAGTTTACTTAGACCAAAAAAGTCGAACTTCAAGTACAATTATTGTACTTAGAGAACCAAACATCACATATTTCCAGACCTCAATCCATTTCTGGAACCCTTTCGAGGTGGAATGAGGTTCGGTCATAAGCCGACGAACCAATACATATTATTCCGAAATGACCGAACCGACCTACAAGTTTTACTTCCATTGGTTTCTGGATGATCCCATTGTCCCATGAGTCAAAGTCATCCACTAACGGTGATTCAACTGCCCCTGTACAGGCTGTATCGAAGCTATTGATGCAAACGCAAGCCGGCTGCCGGTACGCGAACCGGAACGTCCTGGAACTTTCCGTGAAAAGACTTAAGGGACATATAGCCTCAACCTTAAATTCAACTGACATCACTCGGATCGTTCGATCGATCCAAGCCACTCGTATCCTCCTCTTTTGTTGTCATTATTCCGTTCGATACCTCTTCTTCTTTACTCTATCAAGATGATACTATCTCCTCTTCTTTACAGCGGCTACTCCTCGTGTATACATCTCCACCATGACAGGCTCCTCTTGGTTGGCTAGCGGCAGCGACAGCCGTTCGATCGATCGATCGGCCGACGGATCGATTCGGGCCTCTTTCACGGAGCGACCATGACGCCTCCTCTTCCACGGAGCGACCATGACGCCTCCTCTTCTACCGCATGTGCAACAAGCGGCTACTGCTAATGCAACAACAAGCGAAAGAAACGACTCGACAATGGCAACAAGCTTCCTCCGTTCGACGCATCTTCCGTTCGACGGATCGATCAATGACTGATGACTGGCTCTTCCACGGAACCTCGAACGAACGGCGCGACGCAGGAACAACAAGAAGACTTCCATATTGATGTATTATCTATTCTTCTCCCTCTCCTCCTCCTTCTTCTTCATCCCAACCAAAGAATGGAGTGGTATCTTCAGTAATTCACCATTAATGAGCTTCTCCACAGCTCTTGACAAATCTCCTATGGCCACATCTTCTGACTGCACATCATATCTCCTACAGATGACTGCTTTGATGGCATCAAGGGTCAACCAACAGTCCTTGAAGGGAGAGACTTTGTCGTCATCGTCGGCATAAAGGAGATCAAGCACAAATCCAGCCAGGAATTCTCTGCTGAGCTCCATGACAAAGGTTGGAGATGGCCTATCCCGCGCAAGGAGAGTGCCTGTGAGTGTGTTGGGGAGCTAGTCCTCTGACCGGATAGGCCAGAACAATGTATTGGTTAAGCTAGAGACCATTTGGCCAACACTGTTGCCATGGTGGTAAAATTGAGTTTTTCTTTGTTATTCTTCTCTGTTCTGCTGTTGGTGGCAAATGGCGCAGATTTCGCGCACGATTCGCGAAATGACCACTTCCGGGTTCCCATTTCCGAAAACCGAAAAATAACTGTAAAATCGAATCGCGGAAACGTGAAATGAATCTTCTCCGGAGTGCCAGTCCGTAGGCTGGCCTCCTCCCAGCGAGTCCCATAGAACACTGTGTGCCGGGGGAGCCCAGCCCATCTTTAACTACCCCGCCCACCAGGATGCCCCTGTGGGTCCTGGTTGGGTGGGGGTTGTGATGGGGGTTGGGAAGGCTGGGAAAATCCTGGGTAGAATCCAGCATCAGCAAGATACTGTAGTCCATGGTAGGGTGCTGGCTGTGGCTGATGGTAAGGCTGATGGGTAGCTGCTGGGTACAACTGTGCTGGCTGAAGAGAGCGTGGATCGCCACGAGGGCGCTTGTCATCTTGCTTGAGTAGGGGAGACGTCACAGGAATACCATCTTGAGTTGCAACTGGTACGTTTGAAGGTGGTGGTCGTTTCTGATAGGGGTTGCCATGGTAGCCCTGGAGAAAGTCTGGGTGTGTGTATACATCATTAGTCCCTTGGTGGTGGTATTGTCCATGGGCTGGAGACTGATGAGGAGTCTGGTAATTTCCATATTGGGGCAGAGGCATACCCGGTACTGGACCATCATTGGCACCCCTCCAGGAGGATGTGGTTGTCTGGAGGAAGGAGGGTTGGAGGGGGTGGCAGTGGCTTCAGATGGTCTTTGCATATTACTGAACAAGGCCATCATCTGCTGAAATCTTGCTTCACTGGCTTCCTGATCCTTTTGGTGCTTTGCCTCCAGCTGTTGCAATTGTTCCTGGTGTTTCTTCCATCTAAGAAGCGCATTTTGGGCAAAGTGGATGTTATGGGGAAGGTGCACAAAACGCTGGATCATGCGACGGGATACAGCTTACAATTCAGCTTTACAGCTTTACAATTAGCAGGCTTATTCTAGAAAATAATCAATAACTGCTCACTTATTTGGAAATACAAACTTTACATCTCTTTAGATCGTTAGATTAATCAGTACACAATGGTATTGTCGCATGGTAGCATGCGAGGTTATGAGATGTTACTCATTCTTATTCTATATGTCTATCCCTTATGGTTGTCAATGGATTGCGCTACTCCTTGATGCAGATTGCTCCAGAGTTTCCTCTTGCACTCTTCGTCAGTAGTCCTTCCCCTTATTGCAACTTAATTCCCTTGGATTCGCTCGCAAGCATCCCCTTGTCACCTGCTGGATTCGCTCGTAAGCAACCCTTTGTTCTTTATCCTGTCATCGACCAAAATCGTGATGAGATCTCTTGGATTCGCTCGTAAGCAATCCCCTTGGAACAATGGACTCCTATGGGACACTTTTACTCGATCAATGCAGGAACCATACTGGTACTGCTTCTGTTCTGCTACTACTACTATTGCTTCTACTGCACTACTGTTAT
Organism: Seminavis robusta; assembly: GCA_903772945.1. Lineage (NCBI taxonomy): Eukaryota > Bacillariophyta > Bacillariophyceae > Naviculales > Naviculaceae > Seminavis > Seminavis robusta. The sequence continues at coordinate 4,378 of CAICTM010002446.1, read as the reverse complement.
CTCTATCACCGGCAAAGCCTTGGCCGATTCCATGCTCAGCTTCAGCATGGATCGATCGATCGGCCGAGTTAACAGAATTCATCGAAAAATGAGCTCCGAATGCGTATATAAGCTCGGCCTGTGTGTCATGCATTGAGTCATGCTTGCCTATTCTTATCGCAAACTCCTCACTTTTTCATTTCAAATCGAACATACGAGAACAACAACACGTACGATCGATCGACAAACAACACGCCACGAGCGACCGATCGGCTGTTCAAACTGTTACTCCATCTTCGGCAGTTGGTCCATTACCTAGGACTGGCATTGGTCGTTTTACTGGCTTGCAGCTAACTGGCTTGCAGTTAGTCGTTCGGATCATTCAAACGAAGATTCGCTCGAGGACTCGCTCCGTTGAACGAAGATTCGCTCGAGGACTCGCTCCGATTGAAGAATTTCTGCGACAATACCATTGTGATTGATTAATCTAACGATCTAAGAGATGTAAAGTTTGTATTTCCAAATAAGTGAGCAGTTATTGATTAGTTTCTAGAATAAGCCTGCTAATTGTAAAGCTGTAAAGCTGAATTGTAAGCTGTATCCCGTCGCACTCCCTTACAGCTGAAATGAAGCTGGAGCAAGAAACGATAGGAGAGAGTCCCCAGCAAAGTGCTGAGGTAAATTACCATCCCATGAGGAGCTTCCGAATGACAGCAACTGTGGAGCCGGAAGAACTTAGTGAAAATGTCGGCCCTTGTTCCAGAGTCGGAATGTACTTTGCCACGATGCCCTTCGACTCCCGATATTGGACCTGAAGAAGTGGTACTTCAATGCCAAATACTTTTTGCGCGCAGACATTTGGGAACATTCACAAGAGACAAAGCAACCTTGGTTGTCTTCGAACACTGTAGAGCGCACGAGACTGTTCAGTAATTACGGCATATTCAGTTTGCTACCAATTTTCTTGAGCAAAGCTCGCATAGGAAGCAGCTCCCTCATTTACATGCTGAAGCAACATATCAGCAGCATTGGAGCTCAAAGTAATGTCAGTCTGTAGCTTGCTGGACCAGATGATGGTGGCACCCAAACAAAGTCAAGACAAATCCAGTGGAGACTTGACGACACAGGATCCTGATCATCCTCATAACCATACAATCCGGCAAAGTCAGCATCGACACCAACAATCAAGTCCCTGATCAAGTTTAGGGCTAAAACAAATGCCTTTGTCACTTGTGCCAATCAGATACCGAATGATACGTTTGATTGCTTGAGCATGGGAATGCCTGGGATTGTGACTGAATCGTGCCACTGTGCACACTAATGTGATTCTGGGCGAGTGTTCGACGCAATATAAAACAGCATCCCAACTGCAGCTGGATAGCTCCACTCTTCTTCAAAATGGGGCCCCCAGTTTTGCAGCTCCGAGAGGATCGGGGCGGCAGGAGAAAGCTTCTTCTAGCGTCAGACATACCAGTATATTCGATCTTTATTGATGAGCCCTTTTTGAGTAGCTCAACATTGTCTCCCTGTCTTTCAAAATTAGATGCCGAGAATCCAAAGATGTCACCTTTTTCTTCCATGGTGAGGTCATATCCAAGTTTCTGGAACTGCCCAACATAGGACTCAATCAGATCATTGTCTGGACTGAGCCAGTTGTTTGTCATCACAATAATTTAATACCATGGTTGATGCTCCTTATGAATAAACAAACAGGGTCTGCTGCGAGGTTTCGAAACCAAGTTGGATCATCCCCCGACATAGATGCTCATAAATAATTTAGGTGAATCGGTCTGCCATAGATGGACTTGTCAAGTTTCAAAACACAGTCCTGTCCTTCATAATCTTTGGGTCGATATACTGAGGCAATTCCATGTTACAGTGGTGGTCGACAGGCTGAGGGCTTTGACAGAAAGCAAGAGTAAAATCCACCTGTCTCGGTTCCCATCCATGTGCAGCTGCAAGAAGAAGACCGGCTCTAACAGTGGGCCAACCAACAAGTGGAGAATACGCGACGCCTTCATAGACTGAAGGTCCCTCTGACAGACCATCTAGATTTGAACTATTTAATTGTCCGCTCTGGTAACCTCTTAATTCGTTGCACCCATGTTCCAGGAACCGCCTTTAGGTTTGGAGGGCATAGAAGAACGCTTGTACGATGTGCCAAGTCCCTTTGCACTCAAGGCTGGCAATTTCTTTGTCCATTGCTGCCCAGAAAAGGTCTGCATGTGGTCTCCATCAGAGATTCCTTTAGAGAGGGGAGATCAGGGTTTTTGGAAATTTGGCCTTGAGAGCCAGTGGGCTTTGAAGAATGCCAGGATGAAATGATTCCTGGGTGTTGTCAAAGGTGAATAACCATTCACCTTGAGATTGCATCATGTGCCCAGAAATTGGAGTAACTCAAAGGTCAAAGCTAAGCACAACTCAACAGGGATAAGGACGCGCATATGTCTTCAACTTTGGGTCCATGTTCAGAGTCTTAGGCTTCTTGCTGTGGGCTTTCTACTGGGATTACGACGAGGCGCAGAGATTGGCTCGATGAGGACATCAGTGGTGGGAGTGCTGATGGTGGGAGGCTCCCTGTTCCAAGAATAGGGTAAATTTTGAGTCTAAGGTGGTGGCAGACATCTGGAATCTCCCTGTGTGAACCTGGGCTTGTGCTGGAGACGTGAGCTTGAAAATGAAGATCATCCTTTTATCTTTGCTCTTGTCATCCTGCCATAATTTTACTCCCATGTCCGAAGCTTCTGAAGATGAAATCGGTGCTGGTTGATGGACTTTTATTCTGGAGTAAGCCACTCGTCTGCTAAGGGAGGTGGAGTGTCCTCATCAAAATAGGGTCTCGAAGCGTTGGAAGTTGCACATGTTGGTCCACTCTAGAGGTGGTGTATCTTTGAAGGTTAAACTGTTTCAAACCAATACTCATAGACAAGTGGTACTGAAGGGGAAGGTATCCGGTTGTAAGTTTGCGAATCAAACAATATTTTCTGATGGGACAGGTGAGGTGCCAAAATATTGTCCTCTCCTGGACCTGGACTGCCATTTTGGAATCTTTCCTCCTTCACTGGTAAAGCCGGGGTTCCAAAAACAATATGCAGGGCATCCCCATGGTTGGGCATTTCTGAGGACTTGACCATCACTGACAGTTCTGGAAAATACCTCAATGGGAGCAATGCCAGTAACTGAATTCGGAGGTTGGTTGTAAAGGTGAGCTGCATGAGAGACTGCCAATGGCCACAGGGATTCATCATCAACTTCCGGCCATAGAAGTGCAGCATGGATCATCATTGTTCTAGCTTTGGTTATTACAATTCTAATGGCTCCCTCTGAAACCCCATTCTGCCATTTGGCACCGGTCGCAGAATATTTAATTGACTGATGGTGGTACCTAAGATGTTGGACATATGCTTGGTTTTTGTAGATGCCATTGTAGGTGTGATATGATTGAACCACAACCCCATGTTCGAGACACCATCGTTGGTATGTTTCCTTGCCATGATAGAATCAGAAGCATCCAATGTAACTTTTGGTGGGTGGCAAAGATGGCAGCCGATTCAGCATCACAAAAATATTGAGGTTCCACAGAATTAATTGCTATCTTGTTCCCTTCCGGCAGTGTGCAACAATCTCCCTCTGACTCTTGACTCCAATTGATCACTAAAGGTTGTCATACCCGGCTCCAATTGTTCTTTCTTGAGCGCTCCCTGTTTGTCTGGGAGCTTCTTGGTGACAGTGGTGTGATCATATTGCCTGACTTGTTTTCCATATTGACAAGCGGCACATTTAGGATGCTCCCCGACCTTGCTTTCTAAGCAAACCGAGACCCTTCTTGTCTAAGAAACCACCCAACCCAAGAGATTGGACATGGAGAAGGACAGATGTCCCAACTTGTAATGCCATTGCAGCCAGATTTGTCAAAAATAGAAAGGTTCCGGTTGTTGGTATGAAGAACTGAAGTAATTGCTTGTAGAGAAGAGAGTGCCTTTCCCTTTGGAAACAGAGTAAGTCGTGGTAGGAAAATGGAGTCAAACTTCATTTATAGCATTTTCTTTCCTCCCGTATGCCATTCAGATTGGTCGTGGTAGACTCTGAATTGATCGCTGAGTTTGCATGTTTTTGGATCAAGTCCTTGATGGGACAAGAAGCTTGAGGGCTTAGGAGTCTGTTTTGAAGATCAGGATGAATAAGAACCTGCTCCCGAAATGACACAACATTTGCTTGCTCAACCAAAGTCTCCAAATCAGTAGTGCCGATGTACTCAATGCTCAGGACTCCAGCGATACCTCCTACTAGGATAATTGGTTCGGGAAGCTTTCTGATAGAATTTGGTCAACATCACTGAAAGTATTGGTGCAAGAATAGGAACATCCACTATCAACAATACAACTGAAGACATATAGGG